>JAHWFP010119423.1:0-18586 GCA_023313725.1 Lithobius niger | reverse complement strand
GCGCGGGGTTTTCTTTTCTGGGGGGCGCACCACCGCGACTTATTTTTGCTCTACATGGCAACTACTTCTCCCCCCCTCCCCCCAATATTCTTCCCCTCCTCGCCGCACTAGCAAGCGCCAGAGGAGGGAACCCGAGATGGTTGGGCCTGGTGCCCAGTTACCAGACTTTCGTAAGAGTCGGGACCAAGTCCCGAAGTTCCTGGTGGTGACAGGCGAGGGCCGAGATGTTACACAACTCGGTCCGTTCGCTGTCCACAAAGCGCTGAAAGGGATCTGTGGTTCGGATCCAAAGAATGTCTCTCGGCTCCGTGCTGGGGGATACCTTGTGGAAGTTGCAGACGATGGTCAGGCGAAGAGGCTTTTAAAAGCGAGTGCGCTGGGGTCATGCCCAGTGCATGTCGAGCCGCATCGTACTTTGAACAGCAGCAAGGGGGTCGTGACATGCTTTGATTTGAGGGGTCTCGGTGATGATGCCATCCTGGACGAACTCAAGTCACAGGGTGTTACGGCTGTGAGGCGTTTGACACGGAAAGGCGAGAATGGTGCCCAGCTAACTGACACCTTTTTCCTGACCTTTGATACGCCAGTTGCACCGCAGCACATTACTGCCGGTTACCTGCGCTTGAAGGTGAGGAGTTACGTTCCGAATCCGATGCGGTGTTTCCGCTGTCAACGTTTCGGCCATACCAGCGGCTCGTGTAAAGGTAGGCCTACCTGTGTTTCCTGTGCTCAGGCAGCCCATGAAGGCGCTGACTGTGCTGGCCGAGGCAGTGCGTCAACTGCGGTGGTCAGCACCAAGCCTCTTCACGGGACTGTCGTGTTTATGTTGAGGAACGTCGAGTGCAGGAACTAAAGGTGAAGGACGGGCTTTCCTACTCGGAGGCCCGAAAGAAAGCCAGGCTACCGGCACCGGCAATGACTCGTTCTTTTGCGTAGGTGTGCAGTGCGCCAACGCCTGGCCCAGTTAGTGAGTCTGCTGATTTGGCAGATTTACGCTCTGAGCTCAGGTCTTTGACGATGACGGTTGACCCAGCAACATCCATCTCTGCAGGGTCTTTTGGGTCCTTCGGACCCGGTTGCTGCCTTGCCGTCGACATCTGCCCAGCCTGCAAATGCTTCTGCTCTTGCTGCTGTTCCTGCTGCTTTAACTGTTCCCAAGCAGGATGGGGCTTCAGCTAAGCCTCCGCCTGCCCGGAGTGAACCACAGAAAAAGTTGAAGAAAAAGGCTCCTGCTGGTAAGGCCTCATCACCACCCGTGAGGACGTCGCCACCAGGAGAGAAAGTGAAACTGTCGTTAAACGGCCAGCTTGCTGAGGGGTCCGTTGTGTCCCCTCAACATCTTGATACTACTTTGCCCATGGAACAGGGAGAGATTTCCTGTTCCAATTCTCCAGAACTTTTTCCTCCTTCCGAGGACAACTTCGTTCTGAACCTCACTCCATCTTTTGATTCGGGTGAGGATTCGGATGTTTTCGGATCGCCCAGAGGAGGAGTTGGGGAAAATGATTCAGTCTTCAGCCCGCCCTAATGCCTGCGCATGCCATCGTTCAGTGGAACTGCCAAAGTTATCGGACCCATGCCGAAGAGCTGCGGCTGCTTTTGTCGCATTGGCGACCTCTGTGCTGCTGTCTACAGGAAACCTGCTTTAAGGCGTCAGATAATCCGGTTGTTCGAGGTTATTCTGTCTACCGTCTGGATGCTGACCCTGTGCCACGTGCACATGGTGGTGTTGCAGTGCTGGTTCAACACTCTCAGCCGCATGCCAGTGTGCCTCTGCACACTGGGCTTCAGGCGGTAGCAGTTCGTGTTTCTTTCCATTTGGATATTACTGTCTGTTCGCTTTATTTGCCACCGGATGAGGTCTTTGGGGTTGGTGACCTGGAGGACCTGGTCCGCCAGCTTCCTGCCCCTTTTCTGTTGCTGGGCGACTTTAACAGCCACCATGTCCAGTGGGGGGGACCTCATACAGACAACAAAGGGAGGATCCTTGAGGAGTGGATGCAGAGGGGGTCTGTTTGCATCCTGAACGATGGAGCCATGACTCACTGTAACCTGGCCACGGGCAATTGGTCAGCGGTGGACTTAGCCTTTTGCTCGCTGGCCATCCCAGTTCACTTCACTTGGGGTGTCACTGCCGATTTGCATGGAAGCGATCACCTCCCCATTGTGTTGTCCACAACACAAGGGGGGTTCTGTGGCTTCCAGGCCAGCCCGGTGGGTGCTTAAACGTGCTGAATGGTCAGCTTTTGCTGAGGCTGCTGTATTTCAGCGTGCGGTTGAGGACTTTTCTGATGTGGATGAACTTTCCACTCATTTCGCTGACGTGGTCCTTGCTGCTGCTCTTGCTACTATCCCGCGTACGTCCACTCAGCCGCGGCGGGTTCCTGTTCCGTGGTGGACACCTGCTTGCGGGCAGGCCATTCAGACCCGCCGGCGAGCGTTGCGTGCGTTTACAGTCAGCCCAACTGCTGACAACTTTGTAGCCTTTAAGCGCTGTCGTGCCCGTGCCAGGTTTGTCATCCGTGAGGCTAGACGTGCTTCGTGGGCAGTTTATGTTTCGTCGATCACGCGCTCCACGCCTTCTCAGCAGGTGTGGCAGAAGGTGCGCCAGATCTCGGGGAAGACCGTGCCTTCCCCGGTTTCACAGCTGAAGGTGGCGAATACCGTGATCTCTTCTGTGCCGGATATCGCCGACTGTCTTGCGTCTGCGTTTGCGCAGGTTTCGAGTGATAACCATTATGATCCTGGTTTCCTCAGAATAAAGCGTAGTGAAGAGGCTCACCCTCTAGACTTTCGCTCCGACGGGCTAGAGGAGTACAATTTACCGTTCACCAGGCAGGAATTTGTTTCTGTTTTGTCCAAGTCGCATGACTCCGCCCCAGGGCCTGATGATGTTCACTATCAGCTGTTGAAACATCTGCCTCTTGCTTCCCAGCAGTTCTTGCTGGAGATGTTCAACCGTGTGTGGGCAGAAGGCTCTGTTCCGGCAGCGTGGAGGACAGCAGTGGTCATCCCGATTGTGAAACCGGGCAAAGACCCTACTGCTCCTTCCAGTCATCGCCCAATCGCTCTGACTAGCTGTGTCTGTAAACTTATGGAACGGATGGTCAGTGAGAGGTTGGTCTGGGTGCTGGAATCACGCGGATTCTTATCTGCGTCCCAGTGTGGCTTTCGACGTTTTCGGTCAACCATCGATCATCTGGTTGCCCTTGAATCAGATGTGAGGGAGGCTTTTCGCCTGCGTCAACATCTGGTTCAGGTTTTCTTTGACTTGGAGAAGGCTTATGATACGACCTGGCGTTATGGGATTCTCCGTAATCTCTATAACTGTGGCTTGAGGGGACGGATGCCACTGTTGCTTTCCGCTTACCTCTCAGGCCGTTCTTTTCGTGTTCGTGTCGGGGCGGCTCTTTCCCGCCCGTTTGTCTTGGAGAATGGTGTGCCTCAAGGAGGTGTTCTTAGTGTCATCTTGTTTGCTATTGGGATCAACCCCATTGCTCAGCAAGCTGCTGTTCCCCAGTCATTGTTTGTCGATGACTTCGGCCTGCGCTTTCGAGCAGCTCGCATGCAGACCTGCGAGCGGCAGCTACAGCTGGCGATTAACAAAGTCCAGACCTGGGCGGTCAGTAATGGTTTCCGGTTTTCTCCGGACAAGACTGTGTGCATTCACTTTTGCCGCCAACGAATGCTGCACCCAGATCCTTGCCTGTACTTAAGGCAGGCGCAGATTCCTGTTGTCCCACAGGCACGTTTCCTGGGTCTGGTGTTCGATTCCAGGTTATCTTGGCTTCCACACTTGCGCCAACTTAAAGACAAGTCTTTGCGGGCACTTAACATCTTGCGGGTTCTGTCGGGCACTTCATGGGGTGCCGATCGCGCTGCCATGTTGCGCCTCTACAGTGCCCTTGTCCGCAGCAAACTTGATTATGCGTGCATGGTGTATGGTTCGGCTAGTGACTCGACTCTCCAGATGTTGGACACTGTGCATCACAGTGGCCTGCGTGTGGCGACTGGGGCATTTCGAACTTCTCCAGTGGTCAGCCTCTATGCTGAGGCCTCGGAGCCACCTTTGGCCATTCGTCGGCGAAAGCTGGCCATTCAGTATGCTGTGCGTTTACGTGCTGTGGAATCCAGTCCTGCTTGGTCCATGGTTTTTGGGCCAGACTTGCGAGTCGGTAGACGCAGGGTGGGTAAGGGTGATTTCCGCGATAGGCTCCAGCAGTCCTGTCAAGAGGTAGCCTTTGAAATGCCCAGCGTCTTGAGGCTTGGGGGGATGCCAGTAGCCCTTGGCTTGTCCCAAGTGGCATTTTCATTTTCGCTCTGGCGTCCCTCCCGAAGGGTTCCACTCTACCTGCACGGTACTTACAGGAGTTCCGGCGGCTGTGTTCTCAGTACGCCGGTTATCAGGGCCTTCAGGGCACGCATTTCATTATCTTTAGCGATTCCATGAGTGCCCTGGAGTCCTTGGCGAATTACAATCCTCGGAACCCCTTGACACAACGTGTCCAAGCTTTGCTTTCCCGCTTGCCTGGCCAGCGGAAAACCGTGCTGCTGGATCCCGGGCCATGTTGGGATAGGTGGAAATGAGCAAGCGGATTCTGCAGCAAAAGGGGCCCTTTCTGGCCCTCTCGGTAGGGATCTCAGGCTTGTTCCCTCGGACGCTTTTCCAACTCTGCGTCTGAGGTTACAGCCGCAGTCGCCATGAGGAGGTGGTGTTGGCCCGTTTGCGCATTGGTCACACTCGACTTACTCACTGTTTCCTTTTGCGGGGGTTGACCCTCCTGAATGTTATTGGTGTCGGCGGCCACTTACGGTCCGGCACTTCCTTGTTGATTGTTGCCATCTTGATGGTTTTCGTCGTCGTTTCCATCTTCCGCATGACATTGTGCGTCAATTGGGCGATAAGTCTGTCCTCCTGTCCGGTGTTTTTCAATTTTTGCAGGAGGTACAGATGTATGACAAGATTTAGATTAGGGGTTTGAATAATATCTCTGTAATGTGTGGTGCAGTGGCAACCCGGACCACTGCACTGTGACTGAGGTTGGCGCTAATGACCAAGCTGTCGACGCGCCATTAAGCCTCATCTCCCCCCCCCCCCATCTTCACTCGGGGACTGGACGACGTTAGGCCGAGAAGCAATTAACTCATTATCGCCTACTTGACCCTTGACCAATCCCGTGGGGATTATCGGGTTGTTGCCAGGCACTCGCTTTCTTGGTTGGCTAGTGTCGTCCCTGACTGGGGGGAGGGGAGATACCTCGGCTGGCAGGGGAGATAAATCCCGGTGCGTGACGCTTTTCTCGAGATTTTTATTTAGCAATTCAATACCGTGAATTCCTAACACCACGCAAAAAAGGGGGTCACGAGATTTCGAAACGCAAGCTACGGTTTTTAGCTTAGCACCATTGGTTAATCTTAAACACAACTTAACCTGTGATACTTCTACGATTACGTCTGTTAAAGCTGTTTGACATTTAATCTTCCGTTTTAATCGGGGCCAGTTTCTAGCGAGTTTTGCGCTAACCAGCGAAACTGAGCTTCCGGAGTCTCGTACAATTTTTATTTTATGTTTACCTACGTTAGCTACTGGTGTGCTAGATTTAAGGATTTCCCTAGCATCTTTCCCGACTGGAAAACATGCATTAGCTTGCTGTGGTTTAGAGTTACTTTCAGGGCATTCACTACGAAAATGTTGGGGAGAATTACACAAGTAGCAACGTGATTAGGGTTAGTTTTTACACTAGCACTATCGTTAATGGCAGAGTGCTCTGCGTTCACCTCGACAGATCCGGCCGGATTAGCATCGTGTTGTGGTTACGGTTGTGACCATGCTTTTGACCAGAAGGTTTAGAACCTTGGTTTGGCTGGGCAGCTATGGGCTGTGTTTTGTCTGCACACGCGGCAGTTTCGTTATGTAAACGAGCGCCACCGAAAAACGCCTGTTTTTCCCAAAATTTGAAATTTTTTTTCTTAAGGCACCCAAATGCCTCGCCTAGGCAAATCCCGCCGTTTTCTTAATTGTGGACCAAATCGGTCCAAATTTTCAACGTCAATAGCCTGCCCTAATACAAGTCTCTTGGGGAAGCCCAAATTTCAACTTTCCTTCTTCCAGGTTATCAAATCTACATTTGAAGATCGACCAAAACCACCAGCAGCGCTACTTCATCATGGCCGCCATTGTTGAATCCTGTATTTTTGTATTTGATTTTATACCTTCTATTTTCGGGCATAAAGCCCCAAACACTAGCTTAGTGTGTTTTAGGAGGAGCTTCCTCTGCGAAGGTACTGAACCTCGAGGATTTTACAGACAACAATTTGAAGTGTGATATTTTTTATTGTGTTTGAACGATCGCAACTACTATGAAAAATTTCCACTTAGATTATGTTTGATCTAAGTGGAAATTTTTCATAGTAGTTGCGATCCTTTGTTGTGTCCTTTAACTTTAAGGATAAACCTCCAAATTAACTTCATCCTTTTTAGCATACAACTAAGCTAGATTATTTATTCATGTATTTAGCCTTTTATAATAATCTTTTGCCCCCAGAAACGCTGCCATTAGTCCAAGTAATTAGACATCGGCATTCTACCGGACACGAATTTTAGTGTATATATGTTTGTTTTAGTTCTCCTCTCAGCCCGACTGGACCCAACCAAATGCTACGGCTAGCTTGATATACTATTAAAACTAAAAGAATTCTTAAAAAGATCTGTTTCCAAGCAATTCCGTAAGTCAAACTGTGCAAAAACTTCGAATCCCCCTTTTTGCCCCCCCCCCCCCAGCCAAAACTAATTTTGGTGTATAACACTGCAGTTTTCAGTTAAAGCTTATAAAATTTAATAGTAATGCTTTATGCATTACCCAAGCCAAAGTATTAAGCTTTAACAAGAGCCTATTCACGTTGCAAACATGTAAATATCCATTCCATAGCCAATAATACAAAGTAAAGGCCTATTTCCCAAAGTTCAATTGAGTAAAACTCAAACAGGCCCGTCTTTACATGTCTTTACTCCTTCAAACGGCTCTGCACCCAGTTCCTTTGTTCATCCGACTTCTCCCACTTTCCATTGTTCTCGAGGCCCTCAGCCAATCAGACCCCCACAGCTATCCTCGGCGTCCGCGCCAACTTCCGGTAATGTGTATATAACCCCAGCCCCAGAACGCAATCATTAGCACAGCTCACAGATCTCAAGCTAGAGAAGGGTCACGCCAGTCGGGAGTGGAGACGCCATGTCCGTGGGATGCCGTGCCGGGCAAAATGGCAGTGGTTCGTATGTTTGTAGTTAGCTTTTGAAAATTTAATTTAGGACCCCCCAAG
Organism: Lithobius niger; assembly: GCA_023313725.1. Classification (NCBI taxonomy): domain Eukaryota; kingdom Metazoa; phylum Arthropoda; class Chilopoda; order Lithobiomorpha; family Lithobiidae; genus Lithobius; species Lithobius niger. The sequence goes on along the minus strand of JAHWFP010119423.1, from coordinate 11,269 downwards.
TCTAAATTCTAGTTTAAACTTTAACTTAAACTCTCTCCAGCTAGGGAATATTGTAAACGAGCGCCACCGAAAAACGCCTGTTTTTCCAAAAATGAAATTTTTTTTCTCGAGGCATCCAAATGCCTCGCCGAGGCATATCTGGCCGTTTTCGCAATAATGGTCCGATTTCCACAAACTCTTCGACATTTAATAGCCTGTCAAAATACAAGACTCTTGGGGAAGCCCAAATCCGGACTTTCTTCCTTGAAGACCATTAAAACTACATTTGAAGATCGCCCAAAACCGACAACATCGCACTTTCATCATGGCCGCCATTATAAAACTCTGTATTTCTGTATCTTCATTTTATTCTTTTCTTTTAGGGCAAAAAGCCCAAACATATTAGCTTAGTGTATTGTATGAGGTTTGTACAGACAACCATTTTGAAGTGTGATATTTTTTATTGTGTTTGTCGGCCGCAATCCATATGGAAAATTTCCACAACGATCGAATTTTAACTTTAAACTTTTAAACGTTAAATGTTCTCTGTACCTTAATGCGTTATAGCATTCAATTAAGCTAATTTATTTAACCGCATTTATACTTTATTTATATTCTTTTACCCCCAGAAACGCTACCATATGTCCAAACGTATAAACGCATTACGACCTGGCATTCTACCGGACACGAATTTTTCAGTGTATATATGTTTATTTTAGTTCTCCTCTGGACCTGACTGTGACCCACCGAAACCTACGAATAGCTTGATCTACTATTAAACACTAAAAGAATTCTTAAAAAGATCTTTTCAAACCAAATCCGAAAGTCAAACTGTGCAAAAACTTCGAAATCCCCATTTTGCCCCCCTCCCCAGCCAAAACTAGTTGTGGTGTTTAACACTACAGTTTACCGTTATTGTTGTTCTAGACATTACCCAAAGCCAAGTAATAAGCTTTAACAAGAGCCTAATCACGTTGCAAACATGTAAATATTCAATCCGTAGCCAATAATACAAAATAAAGGCCCATTTCCGAAAGTTCAATTGAGTGAAACTCAAAACAGGCCGATCTTTTTCCGTTTTACATGTTCCTACTCCTTCAAACGGCTCTGCACCCAGTTCCTTTGTTCATCCGACTTCTCCTCCCACTTTCCATTGTTCTCGAGGCCCTCAGCCAATCAGACCCCCGTAGCTACCCCGCGAGTCCGCGCTTACTTCCGGTAATGTGCATAAAACCCCAGCCCCAGAATGCATAGTTAGCACAGCTCACAGATCTCAAGCTAGAGACCGGTCACGCCAGTCGGGAGTGGAGACGCCATGTCCGGAGAATGCCATGCCGGGCACGATGGTAGTGGTTCGTATGTTATAGTTTAGCTTTTGAAAGTTTAATTTAGGACCCCCATATTCTAAATTCTAGTTTAATTGTAAACTTAACTCTCTAGCTAGGGAATATTATGGTGGTGACGCCTGTAGTGGCATCTTAGGTTTCTTCACCCCATAACGTCAGAGTGGTTCTCTTCCTAAAAACCAAATTTTTCCAGTTTATTTTAAATGGATTTTTAATCTAAACTAAATGACGGTTTGATCTTTGTGGAAGGCAAATTGAAACAAACTGATGCCTAAGTGTAAAATTGCCGGGCTTTTTATTACTTAGAACAGTTCTCGAGGGAACTAAGGGAGGTTGATCTTTTTGTGCTTGGAAAACTTAGAAACATAACTGTGGACGGTTGATCATAAGAAACATACTGTCAGATAGACTACTATCAGTTGCGGCTGTTTAGTCTTGCGGGTGTCTCCGGGAGCACTCATGATTTACTTTTTCTAATGTGAAAATTTGAAACTTTATTCAAACCAAGTGTGTTTGTCTGAATTTATGAAATACTAAGTGTATATTCAAACTTGCTACTTTATGTAAATGTAAACTTGTTGCCTATTTAAATAATTGGTATTCAAAAGCTTTTAGAAGCAAACTATAATGTAAAGTGTACTTTCATTCTCTGTCGCAAAAATAAAACCAGGAGTTTTAAGCTTCAGTCGTTTGCTAGACTTGATTAATTGTATTTTAGTGTAAAATTAAATATGTAGCCCATTTTTAGATTTTAGCTAGTCAAACAGTTAAATCCACCGTTGGTGGCAGCGATACCGACAGTTTAAGGTTAGGCCCCTTTAATTAGGACCGGCGCTTCATCCCCCATGCTGGGACAGTGTCCATGCTGTGTTGTATAACGAAAAAAGTCGTCGTAAACACCGTAGAAACCTCAAGCTGAAACTCCACGTACACCAGGGAAACCGGGGGCGTTACAAGCACCTAAGCCGTCGTAGCGTCCGCCGTTATGGTGGTGACGCCTGTAGCGGCATCTTAGGTTCTTTCACCCCACAACGTCAGAGTGGTTCTCTTTCTAAAAACCAAATGTTTCCTTATTTGTTTTAAACATTAATTCAAATAACTGACGGTTTGATCTTTGTGTGGGATTCATTGGTTATTCACTCCAGACGGACTTTATAAGTAGCCGAGGCTTTTATAACTTGAGGAGTTGACTTGTAAACAGCAACTCGGGGAAGTTTAAAGCTCTGTTTTATCACTTAGAAACAAAACTGTGAAACGGTTGATTTTTCATGCGTGTTTGAAACATACTGTTTGATAGATTGTAACCAGCCGAGGCTGTTCAATCTTGCGGACGTCTCTGCGGAGTGCTCAGTATTACTTTTTCTAGTCGAAAACTTAATTGATTGTTTATTCAAAACACAAGTGTCGTTTTGTTGTAAAACGTGTGAATTACTAAAATGTAAATTCAACCTTTGTGCTTTTAAATAAGTTTATTTCAAAAGCTTTCGAGCAAACTCATGTAAAGTGTTCTTTTCATTCTCTGTTGTTAAAATAAAACCAGGAGTTTTAAACTTCAGTTCGTTTGCTAGTTGATTAACTGTTTAAGTGTAAAATAAATATGTAAACCAATTTTAGTTTTAGCGCTTGATAAACTGTTAAATTTCCATCGCTGGTGGCAGTGAAATACCAGCAGTATTAAGGTTAGGCCCCTTTAATTTAGGACCCGACGCTCCATCCCCCATGCTGGGACTAGCCCATGCTGTGCTTTTGCTGTAAAAGTCGCCATAATCACCGCAACACCTTCAGCTGAATCTCCGTGTCAAACCAGGGAACCGGGGGCGTTACAAGCACCTCAGCCGTCGTAGCGTCTGCGTTACAGTTAGCAATCTGCTTGGTTTCGAGTGGTATACTCGTCACACATTTGGGCTGCTTCGGCCAACGTACCCGTCTTTATTTGATCGGGAATCCTCTTTCTAAGGTGGTTTGGGCAAGATTTGTAGAATTGCTCTAAGTGCATTAAATTAACAAGTTTATCAAAATCCCTGTTAACCCATAACCGCCTGAAAGAACTTTAGACCCCCTTTTTTTAGAATCCATTTAGTACTTGGGTCGGTTCTCGGATTCGAACCGGCATTCTCTTGGTTTGGGGCTGACGACGCTGATCACTGGGCTGTGACTGCCCGCTTTGCTCGGTATCCCCGTGGACCCGTCACAAAGCTGGCGCTGGGACTTAGTTTTTCGCTGTTAAACGTTGAAGGCGTACGTTCGTATCTAGGCGGTTATGGGTTAACTTTGGCTAAGTCAAGCCATCTGGAAAACAAAGTTTCCAACTCAAATGCGTAGTCATGGTACTGCATTTCGGTGTCCTTTTCGAGGGAACGAAACTGAGTCTGTAACGACTCTTTGGTCTGTACAAATCTGGCAAGTAATTTAGTTTTAACTACTTCGTAATCAAGCATTTCCGTATCGGAAAGCTGGTCGCAAACTTTGACTAACACCTCTCCCATTAAAGGGAGTAACCTGGTTGTCCATTGGTCTGTGGGGATTTTTTGATTAATCATTATTCTCTCAAAAATCTTTAAGAAACTGTTAATTTCAGTTTTGGGTGTCCACTTATTCACCAGTCTAACAACATCCGCCACTTTACCTTGTTTTGGGACAGGATTTGGGGGAGCGCCGTTAGCTCCGTTTGGAGCGGGGTTAACATTACAGTTTGCAGCGTTTAGCTTGGCTAGTTCTAACTGCATATTGAGTCTTCGTAATTCGTGGGTGTTATCGCGATCTTTTACGTCTAGCTTATGAGCTCGACGTATGTCGGCTTCAGCTAATTCTGCATTGCGCCTTTTTTCGGCGTCGGCTACTTCTAAGGCTCTTAATTTAAGTTCCTCAGCTTTGAGAAAAAGCTCATTTTCTTTTACCCCCCAACCATCCAAGAAACACATACAGTTGGCAAATTCGAGTTGTCGAGTTGGCAAAATTGGACAAATTTTCACTGCATTTCCACTGCAAATTTGAGTACTGGTTAATTATTATCATCATATCGTCAGTTTGAAAGTAAAGTTTACAATACATTTTTTTTCCCATCAGTCTTCGCAACACTTCTGTGTAACTTGGGAGTAAGTGAAACGCTGCCCCTGATCATTTCTGGTTGCTTCCCTGCATCGCTAGGCTGTAAGGAGTGGGGGAAAGGAAGCTCCGCGTAAATTTGCGTAGTTGGCGAAATTGAAAATTGACTTGGTCGTTTTGTTTGCTATGTCACCACCATAGCTTATAAGTATCACAGATAATGTAGAAAATAAAAACAAAAAGTGGACAAAACTGTATCCCCACCGAGTTTGAAGTCTTAATAACAATTAACTTGGCGAAAATCTTACACAGTTGGCAAAATAAAAAATTGAGTTGGCTATTTTACTTCCTATAGTTCTTTTTCTGTTAGACAGTGCCGCTCAGAAGGGGTTTTAGCGTGGAGCAACTCGTAACTGGTATTTCAGGAGGGTAGAAAATTACTGGCATATTAATATGCCAAAACACAACATCACTGCCAGGATGTAAAACGTTTCTTAGGTAAAACAGAAATATCAACAAACTCAGCATAAAACAAACCCTGCGTAAGGACTTCTGCCAAGTTATCGCCCTCTGAAGTTGTGATATCAAATAAATCTAAAAAATTAATGCAGTTGTCTGTTTGATTTACTAGTTCGTCTGCTAGTCAATCAGTGCCTTGGTTTTAGTTAAAACAGTAACGTGAACTAAAGCTGTGTACTTCATGAAAATTGGGTACAGTTGGCAAAATCAAAAACCGAGTTGGAAAAATTGAATTAGATGTTTGATTTTCTGTTGTCCTTTTTCTGTTAACCTATCGCCACTAAATTTGAATTTGTATTAACGCAGAAACAACTACATTTTTTAAATGAAAATTGTTAAAAATTTTAAACTTGTTAATTTCGAAGGTCCAAAATTTGACGATAAGAGTTCATAAGATCCCATATTACAAAAGTGACCCAAAAAAAGGCCACGAAATGAGGGCAAAAATTACCCTACGGGACCGGTAATTATTTATTGCCGGGAAGGCTGGAGATGGGAGGGGTCATGAAGTTTTTGGACATTTCAAGAGGGAGGTCATAAATTTTTCAGGACCCATCAAAAGGGGGAGGTCAAAAACACACTGACCAACTGGAAAAAAAAGTCATTTTTGGACCACCAAAATGGCACTTACAGCAGTCAAAATTTCCAAAAACGGCTCAGCTTCTGGGGGACAAGCCCCCCCAGACCCCCCATGCGGTTTACAAGGTTTTGAAACTAATAATGCTGTTACTGGAAGTGCAGTTTTAAAAAAAAACTTTATACAAAAGCTTTGTCACCTGGTTTCTTGGCGTCTTCTGCTTTTTAGTTTCTGACTATGTTAGGAAGTGGTCATATAAGCAAACAGTATGTTCATCATACTTTTGTAGGAATCTCGACAAAAGATGGGTGTAAAATATTTTCGCGGGGTTGTTCACATCATTTTTGGACCTTAGGGTGGGAGGAATCAAGGTTTTTTTCAGGTCTTGAAGGGGGGGTCATCGAAAATTTAGTAGTCACATTAAAGTTTTCATTTCCTAAGCTAATATGTTTGGGCTTTTTGCCCTAAAAGAAAAGGATAAAATGAAGATACAAAAATACAGAGTTTTATAATGGCGGCCATAATGAAGGTGCAATGTGGTTGGTTTTGGTCGATCTTCAAACGTGGTTTATTGGTACTTCCGGGTGGAAAGTTCGGATTTGGGCTTCCCCAAGTATCTTGTATTTGGACAGGTTATTAAACGTTGAAGAGTTTGTGGAAATCGGACCATTATTGCAAAAATGGCCAAATATGCCTCGAGAAAAAAAAATTTCATTTTTGAAAAACAAGCGTTTTTCGCTGGCGCTCGGAATAAAAGCTACAATAAAGGGTTAGTGCACACAAGATATGCAATGAACACAAGACCGCCAAAATTTAAGCAAAATTGACATGAAATAAAATACACTGTTTACATAAATGTTGACTTTGCCGTTTTGTATTTTTGGGGGACCAACGTTTTTGTGGCTAAGAAAACTTTAAGTAAATTTAAAAGTTACACGTTAAGAACACTGTTTTTGCAACCATTAACTAAATACTGTCCGCGCTGCTTGGTGCAGGAATATCGTACTAGTATTTGAAAATGGGGCAAAAGGACATTTATCTAGAAACACACTAGTTTTAAAATACAAAGTTAAGTTGGTTGTTTCGTTATAACAAATAAATGAGGCCATCTACTGCTCTGGTAATATGTCCCGTACGGATTCTGCCTCTGCTCAAGTCTAGTCATTTTTTTTTCTGGGATGACTGCGATAGGAACCCTCCGCCGCATTTCAATAAACCTAGCCGCTGCGATAGGGATCGGAGAATCGAATACTAAGGGTACGCATAAAATGACCGGCTCTATTTACTGTTAAACTACTCCCACTGGGATGGTTTGAGGTTACCAAACAACTTGTTTACATATGCAATTTGACACTGAAGGATTTTGAGATAAGACCCATAACTTAAATATAACAATACAACACTGGGAAGTTTTGTGGATAAAAACTAACAACCTTTTAACGACAGAGTTGACCTTTCGCACTCAGAGGTGAGACAGATAGTTTTTTTTTTATAAAGAAAACCATTTCGTATAAAACTTAAAGAAGAGCCAACCGGGGACAGATTGCAGCTCCCGTAGAATATTCCTAATGAATATTTAATTAGTGTCGTTACAATCTCTGTCAATATTCTCCCACAGAGGGAGACGTTGATAGTGACAAAAAGAGTAAAGCATAGGCACTTAAAATTTAGGTGTGAAGGCCAAAACGGGAATTAACTGGGAGTTGCTTTAAGGTGAGCTCCCAACAGACTAAAATGACAAAATTAAAAATGCAGGTAAAAATAATTTTCAGTCAATTTGTACTGAAACTAAACGTTTAACAATTAAATGTTTAACGAAAACGCTGCCTTGATGCAGCAACAATCACTAGATGCTTTCCAGGTTTGTCCAGTCGATTCTGAAGTTTTAAGATTTAAAATTCAGCAAATACACTATTTTAGGTTTGGTTGCTCCACGGTTGAAGCTACAAACTACACATTGTTTAAAGAAAACATGCACGGGAAATTTACTTGGTTAGATTTCCGGTTTACTTGTAACAAGAAAAAAAACTCTATTTAGAGAAAAACTACTTTAGGTTAGGTATTAATTAAACCTCCGTCGTATTGGAAACACCAGTTCAGTGCTAGAGCCATAATAAATGCATTTATTTCCACCCTAGACTGACATAGAATTCATACTAAAACATCGGTCCTACTTTTAACAAGAAAAAGGGACTGGGGAAACTGTTTAAGTTTATTACGTGCTTAACACACCGACTTAAAATTAGATTAAAATTCAGGCAACTTTACTTTACCAAACTCTGGGAAAAAATCAAAGCATATAGGGGGAACACTTTTAATGCCGACCTTTAAATTACTTGTTTCCAACTTATGATTGGGGGAAGTTAACTCACGTAACTTAAGCCATTCGTCAAAGCTAAACTCGCTAACTTTGGGTTTATCTGACATAACTAAACTTTTGTTTATATCACTAGCTGACAAACTTAGTTTTATTTTGCCTGTAGGAGGCAGGTTCAACGCATTTTTCGTTGATTGTTTACACCAACAAAGATGGCGACAGTCCATCCTTTGGTCAAGGGAGGGGACTTGGGTCTTATTATCTCGTAATGGGTTGACCTCCGAAGTTTTTAGCAGACCCCTTTCGTCTGCGCTTGAGGACTTAACGACGATTGGCGGAAGCACTAGGGGGGTTTGGGGCTTGACCAATCCCGCGGGGCTGGTTTGATTACGGGGCCGTCTACGTTTCTTTGATTGACGTGGGCCGTTTCTGACGGGGGACGTAGCCACCTCGGCTGGCACTGGAGAAAAATCACGGGGCGTGGCGATTTCTGGTCTGCGCTGTAGGTTTAATGAATCTAATCCTGTCACGCCCAAAACGACATCGTAGAACGAATTGTTGACCGGTGTAATGCACGCTACTGTTTTTAACACGGTGCCATCATCTAACCTTAGGTTTAGATTTACTTGATCTAAGGTGAATACATCTCTACACAAGGCAGTTTTACATTTAATGTTACGTTTTAAGCGTGGCCAATTTCTGGCGAGCCTAGCGCTAACTAGCGAAACTGTGCTTCCGGAGTCGCATAAAATATTAATTTTATTTTTCCCTATGCTACCGGACAGAGTACTAGCCTTAAGAATTTTACTGGCATCTTTCCTGACTGGAAAACATGCGTTTACTTGCTTGGGTTTCGAGTTAAGCTCGGGGCATTTACTACGAAAATGTTGGGGAGAATCACACACGTAGCAGCGCCTAACTCTATCTTGATTTAGGTTAGTTTTTTCACTAGCGCTAATGTTTATGGCAGGGTTCCCTCCAGGGTTATCTGCGTTCACACTGACAGATCCGGCCGGATTAGCTGTCGTGTTGTGGTTACGGTTGTGACCACGCTGTTGACCAGTAGGTTTAGAACCTTGGTTCGACGCTACAGCTATGGGCTGTGTTTTGGCTGCACGAGTGGCAGTTTCGTTAGCAATCTGTTTATTGCGGGTTGTGAACTCGTCACACAACTGGGCCGCTTCGGCCAGAGTTCCTAATCTAACTTGATCAGGGATCCATTTTCTGAGATGGGTTGGACACGATTTATAAAATTGCTCCAAAAGTATAAGATTGACGAGTTTATCGTAATCACGGTTAACCTTAGCCAAAGTTACCCAACGAGTGAAAAGAGTTTCTAACTCAAATACATAATCCTGGAATTGCATTTCCACACCCTTTTCGAGAGAACGAAATTGAGTTTGCAAAGACTCTTTAGTCTGTACAAAACGGGCAAGCAGTTTATTTTTGACTATTTCGTAATCCTGCATTTCAGCGTCTGTTAGCTGATCACAAACTTTAATAAAGACCTCACCGACGAGGGGTTGTAACGCCGTGACCCATTGGTCTTTAGGAATCTTTTGACTAGTTAAAGTTCGTTCAAAAATCTTAAGAAAACTGTTAATGTCAGTGTTGGGCGTCCACCTATTTACTAGTCGAACTATGTCGGCCACTTTACCATGTTTTGCAACTGGATTCGGGGGAGCTGGGGGAGCGCCGTTAGCTCCATTTGGAGTGGGGTTAAGATTTAACGTAGCAGCATTTAGCTTCGCTAGTTCGAGCTGCTTGTCCAGTTTAGCTAATTCCATAGTACTGGCACGATCACTAATTTGGGCTTCTTGATCCCTTTCTTGGGCTTTAAGAGCGGCTTCTCGGTCACGAATTTGAGCCTCTTGATCTTTAAGAGCTAATTCATGAGCCCGGCGTTTTTCTGCATCCGCCACCTCTAGGGCTCTTAACTTTAATTCTGCTGCTTTTAAAAACAGTTCATTTTCTTTGGTGGCTAATTCTTTCTTGGCGAAAATAGCCGCTTCTCTCCTTTCAATAGCGTTAGCTAGTGCATCGGAAAGTTCACTTAAATCAAGTTTGCCATCTTCGAGGGCTGCTCGTAAGATTTGTTGGGATTCTGCTCTAGAATCACTGACTGTAAAGCCTAAGTTCAAACAGGCCTTCTTTAAGTCCTTGTTTGTGATATCACGAATGATTTCGTCTAATTCTTCCATTTCGGACATTTTGAGTCTTAATGGTTAACGTGGTTTCAAAATAAAGTTTTTATAAATGAAACAAAAATTAAAAGCAGCCGCTTAAAATTTAACGTTACTTTTGAGTAGAGCGAATTATTTAAAAGACTTCTCTCCCAAATCCAGTAAGATTGCACATAAAAATACACTTCTAAAACCTCCAGCACTCTGGTATATGAATAGCTAAATTGCATAAATGCTATCAACTACAACACTCGGCTTGGCGGCCTCTAAGCATATCTCATGTACACTTAGCCAGTTGTACATTCGTTGTACGGTCAGTCAGTCCTTCCGTTCCACCGTAGTACGGGAAGTCCGGCACTGATTTTCACGGGAGTCGATCGTCATTGGCGGGCGGTCAAATCCACGGGACTCGGCGTTGCACGCAAAATCCTCGGCTTGGCTGCACGGAGCGTAGTTTCCCTCTCGGGCCTCTTCTCCTACAGCATCGGTTGGGGTTGAGACGGCTCTTGACGGGAGGACGTCTACTGGTAGCGGCAGCTGTTGCTTCCTGGCGCCGGCAGTGGTTGGAGCTGCGGCGGGGGTTGTACTTTTTTATAACTTTAGTACGACTTCTGCGTCGTGACTTTTTTAGCTTGTCACAGGCATCTGCTTCGTGGCCATGTTTGGCTGGACCACAGACATCTAGTTGGACGTGGCTTGCATCCTTCTAGGCATGTAGCATGGCAGGGGGGAAAACGCTTGACGGGAACAGCACCTGTTCATCCCACCGCTGCCACCAGTTGTAACGGCGGACGCTACGACGGCTTAGGTGCTTGTAACGCCCCCGGTTTTCCTGGTGTACGTGGAGTTTCAGCTTGAGGTTAATCGGTGTTAATGACGACTTTTTACGTTATTCAACACAGCATGGGCACTGTCCCAGCATGGGGTTTGGAGCGCCGGTCCTAATTAAAGGGGCCTAACCTTCAACTATCGGTATCGCTGCCACCAACGGTGGATTTAACTGTTTAACTAGCTAAAATCTAAAGATGGGCTACATATTTAATTTTACACTAAAATGCAATTAATCGAGTCTAGCAAACGACTGAAGCTTAAAACTCCTGGTTTTATTTTTGCGACAGAGAATGAAAACACTTTTACATTATAGTTTGCTTCGGAAAGCTTTTGAATACCAATTATTTAAATAGGCAACAAGTTTACATTTACAAAAAGTAGCAAGTTTGAATATACACTTAGTATTTCATAAATTCAGACAAACACACTTGGTTTGAATAAAAGTTTTAAATTTTCACATTAGAAAAAGTAA
>JAHWFP010119422.1:41707-70192 GCA_023313725.1 Lithobius niger | reverse complement strand
CAGATCTAATTTCAAAGACGAAAGGTACTTAAGTCTGACCAGGGTTCTCTACAGTACTGGCCGGATCTGGGACGAAAAATAGCATTACGAGACTGGGTTGGCAATATGGCCGCCGAAAGTGCAGCTGATGCGATTGATTTGTCTAGTTGCCACATTTTGTCAACCGAGAGCAACACCTACCGCACAAATTGCCAACAAACGTGTTGTTTTTTTTTTCCAAACTCAGAGAAATAGCTTAACTGTAGCTGAGTGATATTTTTAAAAACTATTTAAAAATACTTTCATAGATAATACAAATGTGCCACCAAAATCTACTTAAAAATTGAAATTATCATTTCGAAAACCGACACTAGCTGCCAATAGATGTCGCGTCGCTCCGTAAAAAGTTGCTACCTTGAAGAACAGACCTCGATGAAATGAACCAGACGTGACGGCCATTTTGTCTACCCCCCTAATATCGTTGTAGAGCGGGCCGGTTAGTTTACTGGCCAAGGTCTGACATATGATACTTTTCGCAAAAAAATGTATTTGGTGAAAGTTACAGACGAAACTCAGAATTGTTTAATATTTTACTAGATAATTTGCTAATATTGGGAAATTAAAACGGCAAAAGCTATAGCGCTCAAGTTTTACGTCTAGAATTTAGTAATAGTGTATTGCTGAATCTTACTCTTGATGAAGTAAGATCCACCATAGAAGCTTTTCAAGCTGACTGTACCGTTAGTTTTACTGTTTATGGTTTAAAAAAAAAAACACTGATATTTGCTTCGCTGCCCTAATTTGCTAACTTAAATGGAATTTTCAACTTTTGAATTGTGTCCCTTAATTTTACCCTGACTTTTGACGAAATTTCAAAATGATCAATGGATTTTAAACAAAGTTTCCGTATGCCAAATTTCATGAAAGACAGTTCAGCTTTTCCGTGTACAGAGACAGATGGAAACATGGACGGACAAAAGACATTAACGTTGATTCACGGTTTGCGAAATACTCTTAAAAAATTCAAATTAGTTCCATCCCAATCCTAATTCATTGAATTTGACGCCAATTGCCTTAGTACAAATAGTCAAAATATGACGGAATCTGAACAAAAATATTCCAGGAGATGGCCTGAATTTGTTGTAAATTGCGATTAGTTTCAGCAAAACTGAAGAAAACTGATATCTTCTCAAGGCTGAACTGGCTAGAATGGTAGGTTGGGATTTCCACCCAGGGCGTTCCTGCATGTGGACTGAAAATTTCCCTACCCCCTCTCTTAATATGACGTAGAACTTCAATAAAATCAATGAATTACGTCCAGAATTCTCAACAATTTTGCCTCAATTGTATGGGAAGCGAGCCACCTTGACTCCCACTAGGCACCACTCCACCACCTTTGCCCAGCACCAATTGCATACCCCAATGTGCCCTCACCCCCCTGGATCATTTTCACTCAGGCCCCTCAGTATCCAGTCCGGCTCTGTAAGAACCGTGTTAGCACATTCCCCAAAAATTAACAAATGGTTTAAACACCCAGTAATGACTACGTGATTTATACAATATTTATTTAGCAGATATACCACTGGCTATTTATTAATAATTCCAAATTGTTTTTATTATGGTAATATATATTTGGCCGTTCGTTTGTTATGCCTTGGGCGATTCATAAAGCACTAAAAAAATAGGCCTGTAAAAACCTATTTCTTGGGTGTGGGGCAGAAAGTTAGCCTCATTCCCCATCATTTCCACTGTTAACTTGGCGTAATCGTGTGAATGTCTTCATTTTATTCGGTCTAGGCCTACATTTCATAGGTCCATTTTTCAGTACTTTCACCGGCATATAAGTAATTCTCTTTGTTCTTACATTTCACGCACAATTTCAAAAACTATTCCTGATTTTCAAAGTAAACGACACGATATTTTTAAATATAAATAATTAAACGACTATAGTCTGTCCGTGTGCACTAGGACGAAATGTGCATGCGTGCGTGTGCTTTGAAAACTTGAGTTTGTTATTTTATCGTCTCACTTTATCATTTTTATTATAATTGTTCATCCAAACAACTCTTGTGATCAATGATACGAATTTGCCAACACAAAATAACCCCTTTTAAGTTTAAATAATATCAACTTACATAATATTGACTCCAACACCTGCTCCAGAAGTTGCCAACATAATAACAGCTTCAATTTCATACTTCTTGGATATTATTCTCTCCACAGCCGTGAATACGAAAATTCCTGTCACCACCCAAATTAAAATCACCGATGTCAATGCCCCTATCACCTCTAGAATAAAAGAAAAAATGGGGCTATAAAATCTGCTAGGAGGGAATATAATATCCCAGTCTTTTAGTATTCTGCGGTTAACTATAACAAAGGTAATTGTAATTTTGAAAGGTTTAATTGCACTGGAGTAAAATGCACTGAAAAGCCTCTGCGAAATGAACAATTGTCAATTTGACACGGTTTGACACTTGCCACAAATCTGGGTATCACATCAATGCAGCGTTGCAAAGACTGTCTCGCTATGGTGATGGAACCTGTTTTTTGTGACGTAACCATGTCCTTCACGTGCCCCATGCTGGGTTCCGAGTGAATGATTTGTAATCTGCGCATCAACTGTTGCTACCATACTTATCATTCACACTTCTATCCGTATCATCCCTTTGAGACGACGACCAAAGACCTATGGAAACGGACAACCCCCTATAGTCCATTCACACCGCGACAATATGTACGATCGCTAATTTACAACCGACCATCGCTATGCCAACCAACCCATCAGGCAGTCGTTCTCAGTCTTTCGTTGTCGATCGTAGTAAACGCAACATTTCATATTTGGCGTAGCTGACTGACGTCACCTACCGACTGACCAATGGCTGGCAAGCCGCTGCGAACAAGGCCTGCGAGATGCAAGATGGTGGCCGAGAACACTTCGAAGCTTTGATTAATGCTCTTTGCTTTCACGAACATTTCTGCAACGAGATAATTATAGAGAACAGTTAAAAAATTGTGCTGTATTCAATGGTGGTACAATTTGTTAAATAAAATAGAGAAGCACAGTATGCTGGGTCGTTTAGGCCCAACGTCGCCCCGTGGCCCAGTTTTGAAAAGTAAGCGACCTAGCTCTACTCATTCTGCAGCGTTTATTGGTCCGTTGTTGGTTGTTCATTGATCGGTCGTGCTGGTGTAACAGGGGGTTGTTCCATGTTTTCTCGTTCGTTTGTCGTGGTGGTGTGAACTAGCTATTAGCATTTCCACGTATCGAACTGTGTAGGTACGACTTGGTATAACACGGCTGTGTATTGGGATGCTTCCCTACAGGAAAAGCCCACGCTAATCCATAGCCAGATCCAACCAGCCTATACAAACCTGCCCTCAAAACTGTTAACTAGGACTTATTCTCGAACATTCTAGCTTCCTGATCATCTGGTGCATTGGAGACGAGTATAGGCCAGGCAATACAGGCTCACTCATTGGTTGGTAGCACCGTTACTACGGAGCAAAGATGAGCGTTTTAACAAATTGAAGGAATTGCGCCTTTGGGAAACTATACCACGCGCCGTGGCTGTTTGCTGTAACGTGCATATCACGTGACTGGGCTAGTCCAATCAGACGGACAAACAGCCGTTGTTCTCGTTCGTCATTGAATAACTCATGGTGACGTCACGGCAAACAGCCATTGCGCATGGTTTAGTCATGTAATTGAGTTCAGAAAATCAGAATTACTCAGCCAATTGAAAGATGCTACAATACGTTAATTTATTTTCTATATTCTTAGGGAAAAAACGTAACGCTCAGGGTGCTACGATGCAGAGGTACCACGATGTGAGGCATCTTACTATGTCTCCATTAAAAAAAACTATAATAAACCTTTGACACTAAGCGTGTATTCCTGTGGAAGGGGGGGGGGATCCAAGTATAAAGATAAGACGTACACTTAGCCCGTATTCTGGTACAAAACCCAAGAGTCACTAGTAATAATCGTAGCAGATACAGCTGACAGATACCAGAGAAACAATCTAATTAGACCTAGTTTTAGGCGGCCCAGAGGTCTGATTGTGTCCTTGGCTCCAAATTTCTGTGCCCTGCCCCATACATTTCTGTGGGACAAGTGCACTTAGGTCTCGTGAGCAATCTAATGATCTTTTTTTGGGAATTTTGTGGCATTTTGTGGCTTTTTCATTTGAATCCGGGGCTATATTCATTAGGGTGGAGTGAAAAAAGACTTTTTTTCGGAATTCTTAATACGTGGGTGTGGAAAAGTTACCTTTCAGCATCACTATCACACATAAAAAATTTTATTACTCTGCGGTGATGTCTTGGGTGGCTTCAAGGGGTCAAGTTTAGCATGTTTAACATAGGCGGAAATGCTAAAAAATTAAAAGTTATTATTTGGCAGGTTTAAAATTCAATTTTAACATTATCTCGTTTCATGTTCAAAGAACCATCTACAAACATGCCAGATTCACAAAGAATTTAATTTTGTTTAAAAAACTTGGGTATAGTTTGACACAAGGTCGAGTGGAACGATAGTATACAGGAAGGTTGGTCCTTCCCCAGCTCATTAAGTCGTTTTCCTACCAATATTTTGTGTAACGTCACTGGAACCGGTGTAGTTTGGCTTGTGCGCATGTGCGTAAACTGTCGAGCTGCATTGTGACGTCGGTGGCACCAGCACAGCCAATGGAAAAGCAGTATGCACACATCTCAGAAGAGACCCCCCCCCCTCCGGTTTGACATTGAAAATAGCCAAAAATGGCGTTTTACCATATTTTGGCCCATAACTGTTCAATGCACACGATCATGCAAAAAATAGTGACCTTCCATCCACACTGTGAGCATCAACTGAGATAATGTTAAAATTAAATTTTAAAGCAGTTAAATTATTTTTTTTCATTTTTCAGCTATTTCGCCTATGTTAAACTATGCTAAACTTGAAGCCCCTTGTGGCACCACAAGACATCACCTCAGAGTGATGAAATTTTTTTATGTGTAATAGTGGTGCTAAGAGGCGACCTTTCTACACCCAAGCGATTGGGAATTCCGAAAAAAGTTTTTTTTCACTCCATCCTAATATTCACGTCAGTTGGCAGTACCATAGCACACAGTCCTGACAGCCGGGCCCACTCATAAGTGTGCAACTGCACACACTGATCGCCCATCTTATAGTTTTATTTTTTAGGCCCTTGAAGCAGGGGCCTATGGACAGACACCACACTTGCCCCTCTCCGACTCTGCATTTACCCATTGTAGAGGTTTGGGAGTGGGCGACCCTAACGTGACATAACTAAGGTAAGGGGATGATTTAGTGATAAACAGACATTTGGTTGGGATTCAGTTACTTTTGATGGTCATTGTTGGTTGGTCTACATTTGCTTTGCCTGCCACGACTTAACAAATAAGCTATATATTATGTGATGGTTCGTGATAGAATGAATACAAGGACTTGATGACTTAAGTGGGGAGGACTGGGACAGTTGGGGGGAAATAATATTAACAATTTCTAATTAAATAGCCAAAAGTAACTAACATGAATGGAGGATGAAATTGGAATAGGGGAATGGAATACATTATTGTGGTTGCCTATATACTAACAATAGGTTGGCTAGGCAATGTCCGAGCTTTACAATTGGTTTGATCTCACGATACAGTATTGCCTAACAATACAGCAAGTGAATGGAAGAACAGAAGCAGGGCACACTTAACATCTTCATCCAAGCTCAGCTCAAGGGAATCAAGATGCTGGGTCATCAGTCCCAGCATCAGGTCGTCCAATATTGACGTTCGTAGGAGCTGAGGTAGGATGAGTCACTACAGAATTTCAAATGGATTAAAGTAAGCAATCAACGGTGAGCTACCACGTCGCCCATTGTCAGCAAACGAAGCAGCAACAAAATGTGGTAATTATGGAGTTTAAGCAGATCACTCCAAATCACTCAACTTTTTTACTAATCGACGCATATCATCATCCTCTTGCCAAATTACATTAAAAAACCGGGGGGAAACGTGTTTTAAGGTGTGAAAAAAACATTGAAAACACGTAAAACGATATTACGATCGTGTTGAAGTGCCGGCCATATCGCAGGAGAAAGAGTAACAAGAAAACCTGATTTGCATCGCAATGAAAGGAGACGGAAATTACCTAGCTTAACCTAACAAACCTAACCTAACCAACCTAACCTACCTAACCTAACCTAACCTACCTAACCTAAAAAAAAATAACAACAAAAAAACGCAGACAGCATAGTTTGGAACACTACTTTCCGTTTTCGCGATGCCAACATTTCATGCTACTCGGAATCCCGGAACATGGCCGCCGCTTTACACGGCCGGGCCCACCGTGTTACGTGGTTAAAAAACGTGGTAACATAACCGAAAAAAACATTTCCTCCCATTTTTGTAACGTGAAATGAGAAGAGGATGAAGATTTAGGTCGGTACGTACCAAAATTGATCGATTTATCGTAGTTCGCTTAAACTCCATAAATACCCAAAATGTTTTACATGTGACAGCAATGGAAGCAACTCGTATGTCTTTGAACACCTTAAAAATGGTGATTTTGAACATTAACTTTCAACTCTTCCACTTATGACAGTCATCAAAATCATGTTTTAACGTTAATCTCAACGTATTCTCAAACTTGCACTCTGGGTGCGAAGTTCGGCTTGCTCAATTGACGCCCGGACATTAGATGCGAGTACCCAGTGGGACACTTTTGGTAAGTAGATTCTCAAGCTGCCAAGTTGCTGCCATTATTACTGTTGCATGTTTAAAAAAAAATGTGTAGCTGCTTCATTTGTTCGTGCGGGGTGATATGCTAGCTCAACACTGATTGCTTAGTTTTATTCCCCTGAAATAGCAGAATACGAATTATTACCGAAAATTGCGGCAAAACAAATGGTTCTCTGGTATCTGTCAGCTGTTTGTTCCAATTGTAAAACTCCCGATACCTGCTGTTATAGAAACCATAAGTTACGAGGTTGAAAAACTCCGTTAACGTCGTACGCAATCAACCAGCATAAGTATTTATTCGTTGGTATTTAGAAAGAAATAAAAGTTGATTAAAAAACTATAGTAACCCTCTAAATCTGTTGGCATAATTCATGCTTTTTTTTTAAAGAAATACGAATGCAAACCTATTCACGTTGCCTTTTGGACTTAAATGTCAGACTGCCTGAGCAGAAAATTGAACCTATTACCTTTGGAACCAACGGTGTAAGTCCTACTGCTGTACCATACTGAGACCGTGTCAGTGTGGTTCGGAAGTAGGACTTACAACTTTGGTTCCAAAAGTCGTGGGTCCAATTCTCTGCTCAGGCAGTCTGGCATTTAAGTCCAAAAGGCAACGTAAATAGGTTTGCATCCATATTTATTTAACTTTTCTCGAGCCCATTTTGCTTTTCATTCTGTTTAATTATTAATTGATTAAGAATGTCAATAAAGACAGAGGGCTTAGTGAGGTCCAAGTGTAGCTATTGTCATGGTAGACGTTTCATAATGCAAGCATTGAAGAGGACTGCCTGGGGAATAAAAGTACAGAAAGCAAAGCAGTAAACGAGTGATGTTTCAGAATGCCAGTCTTGGCAAGGACAATCAGGAATCAGGAATACCGCAAGCAAACAGTGAATGGGTGGATGTTTCAGAATACCTGTTTTGGCAAGGACTGTCTGGGAAATCCGAGTACAGCAAGCAAAACACTAAATGAGTGGTTGACAGAATCGCAGTCTTGGTAAGGACTGCCTGGGGAATCTGAGTTCAGCAAGCAAAGCAGTAAACGAGTGGCTGTTCTAGAATGCCTGTCTTGGCAAGGATTACCTGGGGAATGATAGAACAGCAAGTAAAGCAATGATGGGGAGAAGGGGATAGATGCTTTAGTATAGATGCTGAAGGGGATAGATACTTAGTATATACAGTACAGCAAGACAACAAGCTCTAACCACACAATCATGTGACATATACACAATCACGATTTACGGCTATACATCACTGACTGGGACAAAGGAGTTACGAAAGATAGCATTTCAAGTGCCTACCTGCTCTATACCAGCCAAAGCTCATCCTTTTCGTTGCCGGTCTTTCTGCCATCCAAAGGGAAAATAAACTAATCATGAAACTGGCAAAGTCTATGAGTAAATGAGCCGCATCTGTCATGATGGCAAGACTTCCTGCTAAGTAACCACCTGCATGAAAACACATGAAAAATTCAAGAGTTAAATCAAGGTCGCAAATTTATTAAATGGAGCAAGTCCTTGAAGCGCTGAAATGCTGTCGAAGTCATCAATAATACCGCAGCATCGTAATGTGTTCCTATCAAGGCAAACTTGGATTTGGTCTATTATTACGAAAAACATGCCTCTAATTTTAATTAGTTATGCAAAGGGATAGAAATCATAAATTCAACATATACGAATTGCTTTAAATTGCACATGAGCAATGGAAACAATGGATGTAGGACACATAGGCACTGGACAATTAGGCACAGGACACATTGGCACCCTAATTTCAGCACTGGACAAATAGGCACTCGGACAAATAGGCACCCGGACAAATATGCACCAGGACGTATAGACACCAGACGAAAAAGCACCAAGTTTATTTTTTTATTTTTTTATTTTTTCATTGGGATGGATTACCCTCAAATTCTGTATTGTTTGTTTTAAACCTGAGACACTTATTCGTGCAGCACCGTTGAGGGTATAGGGGGAATTTTTGCAATTTCTTGTAAAATTGCCATCTCTTGCTTGCTGGCTTGTCCGTAATTACCTAATGACTGTAATTAGGACTAATTACGTTGTTCTATTCGAGCGCTCGAAAGAAACATTTGTCAAATATGGAAGCGGATTTTTGGCTACATTTTCCACGTGCGAGACACGTACGTTCCTTTTGACCGAAAGTGTTTTCATATTTTGGCGGGAACAAACCCTTATAATGAAGATGGTTTGGCGCCAAAAGAAGTCTTTCCCAACAAGCACGCAACAAGGTCAGAACTCTTGCACGAACTGCCTTGTTGGACAATTTCTCGATTCATGTGCGGATTGTTAAATGTTTATGTTTGTAAAATGCGTTATGACTAAGGATAAAGTAAAGGAGTTTTAATTTAACTAGTCTGCAGTGAACCCTTGAAATTACATTCTTTCTACATTTTTTGTGGTGAATTAATGTTCCAAATTACTGCGCTCGCTATGGCTAACACATAACATCAGAGATGCTAATGTAATCAAGATGCCAACAAATCTTTAGCAGTTTTGATTGCTACGAGCTACGAACATTTAATAGTAAACTTTTATCTCCCCTCACACCCAATTTGAAGGCAATCCATCCCAAATAAAAAAAATTGTTTTTTAACTTGGTGCCTATTTGTCCAGTGTCTATATGTGCGGGTGCCTATTTGTCCAGTGTCTATATGTGCGGGTGCCTATTTGTCCAGTGTATATATGTGCGGGTGCCTATTTGTCCAGTGTCTATATGTGCGGGTGCCTATTTGTCCAGTGTCTATATGTGCGGGAGCCTATTTGTCCAGAGTCTATATGTGCGGGTGCCTATTTGTCCAGTGTCTATATGTCCGGGTGCCTATTTGTCCAGTGTCTATATGCCCGGGTGCCTATTTGTTCGAGTGCCGCTTTGTCCAGTGCCTAAATTGCGGTGCCTATGTGTCCGGTCCCTATGTATCCAGAAACAACAGCACAACGGCAAAAAATCATATACCAAAATCCATTATATGATAAGTCATTATTGCGGAATTTTAATTTCATTGAGACAAAATGTAAGATCACGGAAGTCTTAATTTTCGCCTTGAAGAAATATGACTTAGATAAAGAGGCGTCTGAATTGTGATCTGTAGTTCCTTAGAATACCGATCATATCATCGCAATGAAAGGCAAGTCTGTAATAACCATTACCGAATCGTGGCTCAATTTAGTGTAAAATTTTAGCTTCTCTCCTGAAAGGGAAGAGCACTCCAAATGTGTTAAACATGCATGTAAATTTTAAAAAGCTCAAATAATAATGGTACCACGAGAACACCATTAAATTGCCGTCTCCCTCCGTCTTTACTAAAGGCCAACTGGCGTACATCTCCAAATTAACGAAATCCTCAGTATGGAAGGTAAGTCGAGATTGAATAAAAGCCCTCATCAGTGGCAAATTCAGCTTTTCGTTAATGGGGTTGTTGACCCACTTTTCACACAAAAATGTTTTATTTTCGTGACAGTACAAATGAATTTAGTAGGATGCATGAACTATTTGGTAATTATTCGGTAGTTAGCCTATTCGGCCCAAAATTCATTTTAGGCTGAATAACAAATATTCTGAAAAGAAAATTTCAACTGAACCAATGTTAATTTAAGAAAACCAGAAAGAAGAAACGAAGGAAAATAAAAAATGGCGTTGAATAGGAGGGATGAAAGGGGAAAAAATGGTGCCCAAATAAAAAAAACTACAATCCAGATTCATTAAGATCAGGGGTTTGGGGGTGCTAAACAGGGAGGGAGGAGAGGGTCGACGACCTTCCTCATCAATTCAAAGAATTTGGTGCCAAATCACCATCTGGCGATGGTGGGGGATGCACCACATCCGGTATTGCACAACCAAGATGTGGGGGAAGGTGTGGTGAATCCCTTAATCTCCTGGCCACTCCCCCTTTTTTCGTCTACCAAACGGGGTGCCATCTCACTACAGTGGTAACAAAGTGTATGGCTTGTATTTGTCCATCAATGATGTTACATTGTTAACTGAATGGCTTTCAGGTGTTGTTTTCTGTGTCAAGTCGTTGAGTTGAACATTAACTTTTTCAGTAATTTCCCTGATTAACGATTAATTATTCCAAAATATTCCATTATTGGTTCTTCGCTGAACAATAACTAGGGCCATCGTCACTTCCACTGTCGACATAATGGAGCGGGCTTCGCTTTCTTTGCTGTTTGGCTCTTCTACCGAAAAGGGTTGGCCTTTGAAAGTATTGAGATCATTCAATCAAGGAAAGGCCGCCAAGGTTATTGACTTGTCTTTCTCTCTGTGATCGAGTGGTGGACACTCATCCTTTAACTGGCAAAAATACAGAAATTTATTTACTATTTTCCGTGTTTACTTGGATTAAGTTAGTGAATTATTAAGCCTTTTGTCAGTTGTCGCTATTTGGCTGCAGGTAGATGGACTCACCGTACAAAAATTCACAGATGCGATTTGCTTGGCCAATTCTCGAACAGACCTCGAAGAATGGCGTCCATTTTGTCAACCCCCTCGCCCTCCCCAATATTGTTGTAGATCAGACCGGATTGTTTGTTGATCATGGTCAGACGAAATTTATTTTAAGGAAATTTAATAAACATGGTTGCGTCAGGCTTCTGCGGGGATTCACATTTACTGCAGTATACCACTGAAAGCGCTTTGTGTAGTAGTATTGTTCACTAATTCCCTATGGTTTCGCAGTTATTACACACACCACTAAATGTGATTTGTGCAATAATTAGGCTAATGTAGACGACTCACCTATGATCTCACCAATCATGAAAACGAGGCAAAGAATACTGGCTGTGATAAGACGCTTCCGAGGAGCCAAATCCACTTGTCGCAAACTCGAGCCATGACAATGGTTACTGTTAGCATCGTCGCTTTGGCTGAAACACACAAAAAATTACATTTTTTAAATGATGTTAATACACACGCTTCAAAAATAAACAACCGGGAGACAAAATAACATCACCAAGACAACTTAAACAAATAAAGAGAAATTAAACTGCAGGGTGAAAACAAAGAAACACGTAGCACTAGGGACTGCAGTGGTCGACATAAACACACAAAGCCTGTAAGAAAAATATCCCAAGTTTCTTTAAGATTTAGGGCGGTTGCAGACGGACCACAAAACGCAACATAATCGCAGATGCAATCTTCGGCGTTTATGACACGTTTGTGGTGTAAAAATCACAATTGGCGGCAAGTCAGGTAAAAACCATGGGAATGTACTGGGGCTTTCACACACATTGGCGCGCTTCTGCGTCTGTTGGTACAATGCCCCAAAATCGCCTGCAAGCACCCCATACGTGGTACTTTCGGCGTCACATTGCGACTTCAGTGCCACACAACCTGTTGAGTGATCGGTTGGCTCGTTAAGCTAAGTACCTCAGCTGGCTTTGTTTGCGACGTTCAATGGTGTGTTCCTACTGCTTTGCTCAGTCACTTCCCCGATCAAACAGAATGGGAGGCTTACAGCCTGTAAGAGTCGACCACAGGATTATTTGAGAGACTACTTTCAGGCCCGCATTCTGAACGCTGACTCAAACTCAGACTAAGACTTGAAAAGATGTCCAACAAGTGGCATGCAGGCCTCAGTCACTCTCTGGATACTCGGTTGGTTTGTCCCTTTCCCCGCAAAATGCATCGGAATTTTTAAAAAAGCCGATTCAAACCCAGTTTCGACGTAGGCTATGAGTTTCAATAGGTTTTACAATTCCAAAGACAAAAAGTATTGCGTAGACACCATTTACAATATTGGTATTTGGCATGATTGTATCCATTATACAGTGGTAAACTGAAATTAAGAGATAGTAATAGATATTAATGGTGCCTATCACAGATAACAGATAAATTAAAATGACTAAAACCCATACCGTCCAACCCAGCACCACTTGAACCCGGGCGTGCCCAACCTTCAGCAACACAGCTGTATCTGAAACCTTATTTGTGTTTCTTTGCTGTTTTGACTTTGGATCAGTTAAACCTTACCATAAGCATCAAACGAGTTCGTTTTTGTTTTCTAATTTCCAATAAAGTGTCAGCTGCATTGGCCTAAACTAGCTGATCCCAACATACGCCAGAGTCTAGTAGGAAGCCATGTTGTCACACTGTTCCGTTTGTTGTCTCATTGGCTATTGTTTCTCTTGGGGCCTTAGGGCTACATTGGGCAGATGACCGGGTGCGGTTAACGCTCGCTAAAACCCTTTGACCAGAGTTTGACAACCCAATGCTTTCCGTCTACCCCACAATAATGTCATAATATGTATTTCGTTTGTTAGTAGTGTGGCGTTGGGCCTTAGAAGATCCAACTATCGGGCTGATGACCGCTGTGTTTCCTTAAGGCTTAGCCATCTTGACAACACAAAGTCCTCACTTGTATAAAACTTAACAGAGTCAGTGAAGTAAAATATTTGGGCGGCTTTACTCTGGGTAGTAAATAGAATTACAACAAACATATTAACACTATCATTATTAAATTCAGAAAAATAATGCAAGTCTTTAAAAAATCAAGAATGTTCTATAAGTAAAACAAACAAACTAAAAATGTACTATGCTTGTATTGAATCTGTTCTGAGGTATGGTATTGAAGTCTATGGATTCGAATCAAGCTCTGCATTATCTAAACTTCAAAAAGCAAAAAAATAAAATCATTAAGATTCTTTTTAGAAGTACAATTTGTGAAAACACTAATGAATTATTCACTAATATGAAAATTTTAAAATTACTCAATTAAGAGATTATATTGTGACCCTCAACCACTACTATAGCCATAAGTTTAAAACTAATGATACGTCTAAAGCCTTATACTTTAGGAAAAGCACTTACCGGTACACAGTACCATTCGCAAAAAAAATGTGTATTGAGAACCTAACAGAGAATACACTGTAGGCCTACTAAAACTTTTTAACAGCTTGCCTGAACACTTACTTAACGTTGAAAAATTAAGGGAATTGAAAATGACGCTAAAAGCACACATGTTACCTTAAAAATATTTAAAGATGAACTTCCATTTTTTCTTCTCCGTTTACATAAAACTTTGTACCTTTTTTTTTGGCTGTGGTTATCAATTTATAACATGTTTGACCCAATCTGTGTTTAACTATGGACTTGCTTGTATTTAAGTTATTGCTGTATATTTTCTCACCGTATTAGTATTATTATTATTATTATGATTATGACTATGTAACATTGTAAATATTTGTATACTCATGTTAAAAATATGTGTAATATGTAAAAATATATGCGCCGTTTCTTTGACCCGTTTTTTTTTGTACTAATGTGTTAAATTATTAATTTTCATGTATGTTATTGTAGCTCATACAAATTTCATTGAAACTTCGAGCAATGTGATGCAATAAATTATTATTATTATTATTATTATTATTTATTCCTTTTTTCACGTATGTGAAATATTGTAGAAATATTATGAAATATTGAATATTGTAGACTCCTACAAGTTTGACATAACAAACTTCGAGTCTTACGCAATGAACTATCATTCATTCATTCTTAAATTAAATTAAATTATGCGACTTACATGGAAGGCAAAAAAAAAAAGCATTAAACTACATAGTATAACGCTTCGCCCATTGCGAATTATTTTTACTAGAAAATAAAGTAAACCTACTTACCCTCTGTTAGTTCCATTTCCTATTTGCAATTTGACGTCATCACAGCACGTGCCGTATTCGTTGCCTTCAGAACATATTAAGGGTATTTTGTCCGGGCTAAAACTGCCATTCTGAAGACCATTCTCGCTCATAGACTTGGTCCGGATTCTGACAAAAAAACACAAAACAAGTTCCATCAAGCATTATACCAGTATTTCTCTGTGCTGGAAACTTGAATAAATTGTGGGAGTGGTGTTAATTCGATTCGTATAAAACTTATATTCTAACTATACACCTTATTCGTGGATAATCCCCCACCCCAGTAACATATCGAAAACGCACGAATCTGTATCACTCGGTATAGTTTTCACCAAAATGGCGGCCATCAACTTTTATAAACATTTCGACTCCGTATATGTTCGGGCTGCTCTCACTACTGGCATTACAAGGTTCGTTGCAACCCTTCCTGACATTCGAGGTAGGCTACGTCTCCCAAAAATCTACAATATTAAAGACGTATGCTGTGCGTGCGTGTTTGTACCTCTACTCCTCTGGAACCAAAGCACCAGAGATGGGAGTAGGACCAAACGAAAGATAATTAAATTGCGCTTCAGTTAGGCCTATTTTCATCACTTTAACTGGATATTATGACCCTCAAATACGCGAAAGAACCTGAAAAAGTAACGTTAATGTTTTTTTTTTTACCCTCATGATGTTTCTTCATGACGTCATAGTTAGGTCATTAAAACGTCCTCGAGCGAAGCGAAATGATGTGGAAAAGGATGCACGGATAAAATAACCTAAAAGGACGACGTATTTTACAACATATCACATACAGATCTTAAATAGGTTTTGTGTCACCAGACTTGATGCATGGAAAAATCAAAACCACAGACCTGGTTTTAAAAGGGTGTCAAACATTCGTATTTCTGAAACACGGTCGTGCGTGGATTGAGCGAACAAGGCGAGCGATTTCCACGTAAACTAAACTTTTTCAAAGTGTGTTTCGGTTTGCTCTCTCAATCTTTCATGTATCACCTTCGTAGTGGATTACTTCTGGAGAAGTCGTGCAAACGTGCAAACAAACAAATAGTATGTTTTGAATGATGTAGTTGAAATGCAGACGTGCTGAGGAATGTGGTGAACTAACTGTGAGCAACAATTGCAATTAGCTACGTATCATATTTATTTTAATAGCTTTCGTTTGCTCCATCATTTAGTGTCTGTTTAGTTATTTTTAGCTTCTTTCCACATCCGACACTAAAGATGTGAGCCATCGCCGCCGACTAAAAATAAAACGGTACGTTTGTCACGGCTGGTTGAGCTGCCGCGGCTAATAATATTGACATTGTTTACAACAATAATAACTGCTGCGCAAAGTGCTTTCCTTAAATTACAAATGTTAATAATAATTCACTTAGCTGTAAGGCAAACAATCATCAGAGCGAAAGTTTTTAACAATAATCAAAAGAAGTACAGTATGTTGGCAATGCTGCCGCTGGGCTAATACTAAGACACCGCCGCCAACGAAATTATGGAGGCGCACAGCGATAACGGTATTAAAACGACGTTAATCTATCAGTAACGATCACAATATTGTAGGTCAAAAAAGTGTTAGCTCTTAGGACTACTTTAGCCTTTAGGCCTAATTCTTAGCTTTCAGGCCTAATTTTTAGTTATCATTTTTGATCATTTTTGATTCATAAAACAGCAGCGTGTGAGATTAGACCCATTCATTACTGCAGCATGGTATCGACACTACACGTTGCCGTGGCAACGAGGAATCGTTGAACTGTTAGATGCAGGCATGTTGTTGTTTCGTGCTGAAGTGTACACACGTCGTCCGTTGAAAAGTTTCGTTTTATATGTATCACTTTGCTGTGATACGACGATTTAGGCTTCATATTCGGGATTCCCATTGCTAGTTTAAAAGCCAATTTCATCGCCATGCTGAAGGAAATCCCTCCAAGCATTCTTTTATTTTTCTCAAATTATGCTAGGTGCATCGTTACCGGAATCCTTTTGTTTTTTATGGTTGCGATGATCCAGTAGTGGTTAAAATGCGACAATCAAATGTTATTACATTATTGATTTACGTCGAAAAAGGTCATCAGCTAGAAAGAAGCAACCAACATTTTATTTGCGGTGTTTTTAAAGTTCACTTGACTACCACCAGCATGTATATGCTTCGTCGGAATTCCTTAACTATTCAGGATTCCAAATTTACAATGGTGAGTGTTAGAAATAAAATCGAAAATTTGTAATTTCTTACATAATAATTGTTCGATTTATGGCAAATGTTTGCTCAGCAATACTTTTGGGGGTATCAAGCAATGTACCAAATTTCCATTTCAATCCGCCCTTTCATTTGGGCTCCAGGCAGACTACAAAAGTGCAACCAACCAACATTTTTCAATTTGGTGTCCATTAAAGGCAACGCTTCGCTCGCTCGCTTCGCCAATTAAACTTAACCATCCAGTCGCCAAATGCAGTGAACGGTGGAAGGCTACGCTAAAAGCGTACCTGACCAGATCGAGACAACTATTCAAGCGTAGGTTTGGATGATATGCAGCACCAAACGGAATATGCTTATCCTTTTTATTAAGACAGGAAGTGACGTCTGAAGAGCTCTCACTTCCCCTTCCACACTGGGGGAAAAATTCCAGACTACCACAGGCCCGAACCAGACCTTTCCACACTGGATTCCAACTCCACACTCCGACTCCACACTGGACTCCGATAAGACAGGTTCAGCAAGTGTTGCTTTCCTATTATTTTCCAGGTTGGGGGAGGGGGGGCGCAATCTAGCACCGACCGAAAGTGATAAACCTAGTAACATTATCCAAGGCACACGTGTTTTGGGGCCCTTTTATTCACCCACTACAGGGGAAAGGAAGTCGGAGATCGAGCGGGGAGTGGGGGCGGGAGTGGGGGACAAGTTTTTCAATAATATTTTAGATGTAAAATATCTGATACCTTGTGGCAATGTGGCTTCTGCTTGGAGCGCTGTCAAACGTCAAGGTAATGCGGCGAAAATAGCAAAATATATAGTACTAGCTGTATCATGGGGTAACATGCGCCGGGCTGATCCCCCCCCCCCCCTCCTGCACCCCCACTGCCTGCTTGCTTAGTGCATGATGAGTTTGCTGTGTACATTAGCCTAGGCGTATTATATACATAGACTGCCACGTCATCGAATCCTACCATGTAGAGTATAAGGTAGTTTGCATTCTGTAACATCTTTTACTGTCAGAAATAAATATTAAAAAAGTAGTTTGACTGGATGAAAGAACTGGCTTGAAGGAACGGTGAAGCTTCCAGGAGATGGGTGAGAAACACTTAACCGCAGGGCCCTATAGGCAAGGGCCTCGTGTACCTGGTTGTGCATTGCTATCTTAGGCCTACTTTTCAAGTGAAATTTCATAGCTCACTTACCGTCTTACCGGTGTTGAATTCAATAGAGTGAAAGCAGTTACTGCAGCGTTCTTAGGATGGGATGGAGTATTTATACGAAGCTGATCAACAACAAGGCCTAAGTTCTACAATAAAGTCGCCAAAATATTCTTTTATGTTGAGGGTGAACCAGCTGCATGTCACAAAGTGTAGATCCAATTTAGTCAATAGTCATTCTAGGTTAAAGAAGATGCATGCTTTCACGAAACGGGCAGCAAGCATACGTGATGAAAAGTTAATAACAACAAATGCAGCACCGATATCGATACTGCATCGGCTCGGTGTCCGATATTTGTGGTATCGGTATCAGTCGGTATCGGCCACTTTCGCTGAAATATCGGCAATTGGAACCGTTCGACATAACGAGGCTATACCCCTCAGTAGCATTATTTTGTCATTTACAGCCGGCTTAACAGAAATTTCGGCTAAATTGCGTCTAGCCAAAAATTGTATGGCCACCACCGGCCAACTGTAAATTCGGCTGGCTGACGGATAATTTTCGGCTAATCGATCGAAATGAATCAAGGATATTAACGACGAAACTAACGGCATACGAAAATAACGAAATGGAAGGAGGAAGGGAACATAGGCCTAATGGATTTCTAGATGAATCAGAAATGCAAATCGGAAAAAATTTTCAGAAAACCCTCAAATTAAAAATCACAGCCACATCACCACTCATTTTTTTTTTAAGTAATGTTTTCACACTGATGTGTCCGGACTATTATTACTCGAATCCTAAAAACGAAAGAGCAAGTAATCATGCATGCTAATGACCACACACAAAAAAAACGTACCCATAAGTTGCTGGCAAACGAATATGATTTAAAAAAAAACTATGAAAAATAAGGCAGTCGAGAGCAGCTTACCGTTAGAGACAAGTTACAACTAACTTCATCCCTGTTTCGTTTCATTTTTATGCATTAAAACTTCAAATTACAATTTTTGATTACAGTATTTGTTGGACT
The DNA here is from genome assembly GCA_023313725.1 of Lithobius niger. Lineage (NCBI taxonomy): Eukaryota > Metazoa > Arthropoda > Chilopoda > Lithobiomorpha > Lithobiidae > Lithobius > Lithobius niger. Next base: position 51,444 of record JAHWFP010119422.1, on the reverse strand, counting down.
TTTGAAGAAAACTACATCGTCTTATGACTTACTCCGTAAAACGTTTGAAACTGGATAGGTATAGGAATGTACAACGATATTTCTTTTAGCGAAACAAACAAGCCACGACCTCCATAATTATTGAGTGAAAATTTGTTCCGTCCTCGTGCACCTGGGAGCATCTGTAAAGATTAACACCATCACTGCCACTAGATGGCACCATGGTATTTTCGTTCGCTTTTCAATTGGTGATAGTGCCACTTTAAGCTTGTGTTTGTCCTCATTATTGCTGAATTTGCTTGATCGTCATGTTGATTGTTGTTGTGTAAGTTATCAGGGTAGCTTTAGTATGAGTGTATGGCTTTCAGGTCACATAGTACTCAATAAAATAAAATAAAATAAAATAAAATCAGCTAAGCTTTGTTGAAAATGCCTGGCAACTGGTATAAGAAAGCAAGCAAGCAAGCAAGTGCAAGATAGCGCTAGATGTTGCCAGGGTCTGCATGCTTTCAATCGGTAATAGTGCCACTTTAAACAATTTAACTCACAACATGCAATTTATTTTACTTTATCGATCAATACAGCAACCCCCCCCCCCCCCAAATACAGATTTTAAATTCGGTAATCCTGAGAATACTAAATTAGCATGCTTTGTATGACTTAGTCGCCAAACTACGATAACTTCCAAAACTACGCTATACATACTTTCTGTCTGCAAATTCCAAACAAATACACAATAACAACAAAAAAACAAAAAAAAACATGTTTCATTCCTAAGAATATTATGTTAACCTGCTGCCATAAATATCTGGTAAACTGTGATTTATTTCCATACAATTAATTTTTAATTTTACACATCCTTTTTAATTGTAAATGACGAACACCAAATAAAACAATAAAAATGTTTTAGAGCTTTTTTACGTTGGTTTCGTCCTTCTTTTTTTTTTTTTTTTTTTTGTTCCATTTTTTTTTTTTTTAAAGACCTGACGCAATGGACGAAAAAAAAATTAAAATGGGGGAAAAAAAAAAAAAAAAAAAACGACGAAACCAACGTAAAAAAGGTGTAAAATTAATTTGAAGAAACGAAAGGGTACCACACCTGAAATGCGACTACATAAAAATTGAAAGTGCATAATTATATCACCGTAAGTTTTGTTGACTACTTGTTACTGTCTCGGCCTGGTATCACACAAAAACAAACTTAAACAATTTAGCACAAAAATAAATAAATAAATAAATAAATAAATATATTAAAAGTTTGGTAATCCAAAGAATTAGCATACTTTGTAACTTAGTCGGCAAACTACTATCACTTTTTTTGATACCGGGTCCAGAAAGTAGTGCGTAGACGACTCAAACTTCTTTCCGCTCTCTAGAACGAGTCAATGTTTGGCCGGGGGAGGGGCGGGGAGGCTACGTCAAAATTTAATGTACATCATACATCATACATCATATTGGCTTTTCACTTAAATCAAATAAATCAAATCAAAATCAAATTCATCGTAAACGGCAGCGCTTATAATGCATAACCATAAGTTGTGTATACCACCAAACTAACAATGCGTTTTAAAAGCAAGACAGTGTTAACTATTCTCGTACGTTTCCATACGTAATTGCCTTGATATTTTCTTTTCAAATAGAAGTGACAGTAGCACAGACAAATTAACCCCTTAAAATAAAGTAATCCTGCTGATAAACATTAGGTTTCTTTCATTCAAATAATTTCTGTTCGCCATACTACACGTTTCACGTCAATGGAAACTTTTTTAAACTAAATTTTTGAAAAAAAAGCGGACTAAAGCGTAGACTTACACTATCAGGAACGTACACACACCTAACCTAATCATCAGTCGACATTTTTTATTAAAAAATTAAAAACTTAATACAATCTAAATATTCCTCAGAAAGTCTGTGAATGTAGCCAAGCAAATTAATACGAATTAAAAAAAAATAGGCCTAGGAATAATTTGTTAAATGTAGTAAACAGATATTCGTAGAGGTTTTTAGTCCTATAATTAATTACAGGCAAGAGTAACATGGTGTATTAATCAAAAAGTTTTATGTAAAGTCATAATAGGTTGTCGTTCGGGGAGCCTACTTTGAGTAAGAGCCAATGAAAGTCAAGGAACAAAAAAAGCCGAGCACAAAGACCCAGAAAAAAAGCCAAAGGGAAAAAAACTGTGGGGAAAAGAGCTGAAGGAAAAAGCCTCGGAAAAAAGGCCATAGAAAAAAAAATACTTTTCCTGGTGAAACTCAAGCCAGGGCAAGTAACCTAACCTAACCTATAACTAAAACAAACAAAAAAAATGTCGGAAAAACAATTCGGCTCCTTGTTCCGTGGTATTTTTTCTTCGGCTTTTTATTCTGCAGTTTTTTTTGTCGGAAAGGAGGAAAAGGAAAGAGAAATGGCCAGGAAATATCCGTGAAATTTAGGAAAAAAGGCACACGAAACGTTGCTGAAAGCAAGATGCGGTGAAAAAAAATCACATAAATAAACTGAAGGTTTATTTTGTTTTGTGTTGAAAATTTGATAAAAGTAGCTTTGTAAGTCCTGGCCTACATTACGGTGTTTTGCAGAGATAGGGATTGTGCAACGACGGTTTCCACAGCTTCCTCGTACTCTTTAAGCTAGGGCCTTAGTGGGCCTCTTTACCTTGATGCTATGGCTTCATACTATCTATTCTGTATACTCTATATCTTTATTAATGTATTCCAGTAATGCTATGCACTTTGATGTATGGTCCAGTCCCTGGAGATCAGTGGTCAGGAAGACTGGCCTTGCCTGCCCCTAAGGGTAGCTGCTAGCAGAGATGGCTCATGGGATACCAGGATATAGTACAGGAAGTACCTTGCACCACCAGTGGCAGGTACAGGCTGCAGCTCTAGGTACTTAAGGCCTTGTAGCCCCTTGCAGCCTCACTCTGGGAGCTAGTCCCTAACCAGCTAAGAACTCTTCCTGAAGTGTGCCACTCTCCTAGAAGCCCTGATCAGAGCATCCTTGAACCACTGATCTCCAGGGACTGGACCATACATCAAAGTACATAGCATTCATGGAATACATTAATAAGGATATAGAGTATACAGAATAGATAGCATGGAGCCATAGCATCAAGGTAAAGAGGCCCACTAAGGCCCTAGCTTAAGGAGTAGGAGGAAGCTGTGGAAACCGTCGTTGCAATTGTCACAAAGTCGTTATGAGACTGTAGATATTTAAGGACCGAAGTGCAATGAATGTTGCTTGAACTAAACACATTTTCTTTCATTTCATGTTAGGTGATTGTAGGTATCATAAGATAGGTCTTCACTTTCCTAGGCAAAAACTTAGGGGATCACATCATAATGTGAAGCCCTTGCCATTATATGAAGCGATGATGCAATCGTACAATACAGCTGCCAACTCAGCTGTTGGCCGAGTGCGAGTTGACATGCACGGAGCGCTCCCTACTGCTTAACCAGTTGGAACCGCTTTGTGTACACGGCCTGTTACATAATGTAATTCCTTGGCTGAAGCCCATTGTTCAGACGCACATAAATACCCCAGCCATGCAGCGAACTGCTAGTTGGTGTTGAGAGTTTGAACTAGCCAATCTAGACCCTTGGAACTACTAGAGCAAGTACAGCTAAAACAGCTGCTTGTGCCTATTATGTGACACTTGGTACAGCATCCCCTAGTGTTGTAGTGCTGACAAGACTTAAAATAGAGCGACAACCGAAATCTTGTGCCTTGTTGCAAATAAGCATAGATGGCTATAGATGCTGCAAGTTTGAAGGGCCACTATCAACTTGTAAAGAAATATTACAATGCTAGAAGAATACTCTAAAACCAAAGTTTCGAAGAAGCACAGAATTCCTCTTGTGCTGTGTAGCCTCAATATCTTGGTCTGGTGCTTTCATTCATACTTTCATTTATGTGATTTCCTAAGCTGAATAGTAGGTTTATATGTTTGGATTCTTTGCAGTGGTGCCAGGGTTGGATTAGGCGGAGTCGGGCCTCCCCAGGAATATACAGGAAGTACTTTTACTCAGATCACGCATTGGGAAAGAGTTGACAGTGGAGATTGTTATGGCTCCATCCTTAGCAGCGTTTTGAAAGAAATTGGATAACCAAAAGCAGATTCTCATGCACATGGCATGTTAAGAAATTTTCTTTTAGAGTTAGCTTTTAAGTGATCTTACTTGTGTCTTCCATGTCCACCTGCAAAGAAAATGCAGATGGACATGGAATGCCCGAATGTGTCCACTTAGAAGCTAACTCTAAAATAAGAAAATCTCTTATCATACAATGTGAGAAATTACTTTTAGTTAGCTATTTTTTTCTTTCTAAACACTGTCAACGATGGAGTCATAACAATGTCTACTGTCATCTCTTTCCAAATGCGTGATCTGAGTAAAAGCAGTTCCTGAAGTCACGTGACAACGGGAGTACAAGCATTACTGTTGTTATTAGTTTGACCCATGCATGCTGCACGGTGGATTGAACTTCCCGGTCTTAGTCTTTCCTCTCCTCCCTCCCCCCCCCTTACTACCCCCTCTCAAGCTAGTCCCCTTCCCACCCCTTGGTCTTGATGTGCTTGATGCTTGGTGTTTTTGGTGCTTGATGTGTCAAGTTCCAGTCCCCCAGAGAACCTTTCTACTCCCTTAATTCTAGCCGCCTCCAACCCCCCACCCCGTCCCTCACTACACCCCTCTCGAGAAAGTATCCGTCCCCTTTTCCTCCCCCTTCTTGGTGGGTAAATGAGCTCTCAAGGAACGAGGTCTTGCTTCCTGCCAGAGCCGCATCTTTAGTTTTCACTAGAGCGCATAATGTTGTCTGACCAAAATTGCAAGGAAAGTAGTTTATTTTTCTTTTCTTTTTGTTTGAACAAAATAAAAATTATTATTTATCGAAAACATAATGCTGCTAGTGAAATTAGCAATTTCCTGGTAAAGAGGATTACCTGCTGCAACCCTGTCACAAAGGCAAGCCAACTAGCATTTCATCCAGTCCAACAGTTAGTTGTTCACTTACCGAGGAAATTGCAGTTTACCAAACGATAACCATGCAACGACGGTCGAATTCGTCTCTGGAAGTGTGCGTCTCTAATAAATGCTATTTTGTGCAACAGTCCAAACCTTTAGCCAGCCGACAATTCACATTCCGAGATGTATACCACTAGATTGTTTTAAGTAATTTTTGTTCATCTACCAAGCTATCAAAGGTCGTGCATGTAGCGATTGTTGCTGCTTACTGTGAAGCAATCCAGCTCAACCGCATCTACGAAATAAATACGCCTTTCTATCAATTCTGGCTACCAATTTCAAGGCCATGTTAACAGCGTAGCTTAATTTTATTTTTTTTTTTAACTTATGTTTAGCTGAAACACGGATTCTTTCATTTTACTCATCAACAATCAACTATACTTTGACGAAAGTTTGATTTACCAGGTACGGCAGCAAAGACACGACACGTGCCTCAAGAATTGTTGGTGTCTGTGGAATTGCTGCATTGTTGTCTGTGGCCGATATTGCCCCACGTTGTATCCACTGAGGAACGCGGAGTCACGTGCATCAATTTTGCCCGAATGTGTTCTGTGCTACCTGTAACGCTGCGTTCCCATGCTACTCTCGGTGTTTCCACGCTCAAAAGTGCACCGACCATCAGGTATCTGCCGCGAGTGTTGTGAGCACTAATGCGTGTGTTGGGGTAGGGGTGGGGGTGGTGTGCCTCCGGTTTGTCAAGCTGCTGTTCCCGTGTCGGCTCCTGTTCCACTGGTCAAGGATGAGTACCGGAGGGAAATTGATGTATCTGCTCAGCCAAGTGTTATGCTGATTGGTGTGTCCACGGCGGTGTCATCCGGTGAGTGGTCGCAGCAACGGAGGAGGCGCAACAAGAAGCACCCTTGTGCGGCAAATTTACCCCCCTCCTAGAACATTAAGGTGCAGCATTCAATTAAGGAGAAGCAATCAATTGGACCCACTTGGCAGTGTTTTTGTTCAGAGGAGGCGGCGGATGTACATGATTCCGGTGACAGTGTAGGTATACTGGTCCGTGCGTGTCGTGCTGAGAGTGTGTAGGTGTCCAGAGTTTGTGGTAGAGGAAGTGTGTTGTGGATTGTGCTGATGCCACTGCGGGGGGGTGGACACCCGCCCCAGAGGTTCCTGGAGCGCCAATATTAACAGTGTCGCAGTGGAGTCCTCCTCGCAGGATTCTGGCTTGTGTGTTGCAGCAAGTGTTGTGGAGTCGGGGGATCAAGCTAGATTTTTTCCTTTTGGGTCCAGGTGAAATGGGGGAAATAGCTGCCGTTGCATTTGTTGCCTTGTGTCTGGGTGGAAGCGTCTGACTGTCGTATTCTGAACGTGGGAGACGCACGAGGTGGCGAGACTTCGTTACCAAACTAGCATTTGCGGCCAGGTATTTTGGTATCACTTGCTGGTTGTGTCGCGTTTTCTGGAGTGGGTAATTCTCATGTGCACATGCTGGTTTGGTTATGGTGCTGATGTACTGGGTGTTTGGCCCTAGGTTTTGTTTTTAATTTTAGTCGTAAGGTAGTCTTAAAGGTACATTCCTTCCAACGCCATTTTTCTCGACCCTCCACATCAAGTACAGTGCCAAAGGTTACCTCCCGTTAGTCAATCCATTGCAAAACTCCGTTTTAAAATGTGGGGTGCGAGATTTTCTGATGAATATTGAGAAGTTATTTAATCGCATCCTGTAAGAAAATGATCCTTTGCACATTACAATAACCAAGACGTTTCATCTGTGTGAGTGCATGTACTAATTTTTAATCGTTTGCTAATAATTGCCATATCAAAAATCTAAACGGCAGATACGGTAAAATTTAAAATTGTTTGCGTAAAGAAAAATTATAAGATACTAGCCTAAAAAATTATAAAATATAATGTTAAAATACGAAAATCTTTCCGGTTAGTGGCGACACAATTTTTGCGTTGATGCCGTTCGTCTACTAGTCCCGAGGCCATCTGAGATAGTAGCTGTGTTCCTAGCTGCGAGTCTCGCAAAACTGTACGACGGTGCATGCGCGGGTGGCAATCTGCGCGTGGCTGTTATAAGGCAGGCGAAATGTGCTTTAATTTTAGTCTTTAGATGACGTATGTATCGTTGAGGCTGGTAGGTTCCAGTAAAGGTAACACGTGCACCAAGGATGACGAAACCCGAACAGAATGTGTATTTAATTGTTAATGTGCGATTTTAATGATGATTATAGTGGCCGCGTCCTATATTGAGTTCGCCCCAGAACGCCACAGATAATCAATTACATGTTTTTGGTAGCAGAGTGCCTTGTTGGTATCCAAGATGGTTACAAAAAAAAATGGCGGCCAACGATTAATGCCGCCCCTTCCAGGAAAACGTAGCCGCTCATAAAATATCTGCCGCGCACACAATAATTCCTGATGATGTGTATTAGGATTATAAAATTTGCCAAAGTAGACAAATAAAAAAGTGAGTTTTTGTTTTACAGGGCTCCAAGGAACCTAAAGCAATGCCATCTCCTGAGACCTCTAGCAGATTTGCTGGACCCATTTTTTTTTATTTCCAGTCCCCGTCCCCCCCACCTTCCCCCTAAACAAATTTCCCGGGTACGCCACAGGTGTGCGGTTATCTGGACGGGGTAAAAAAAAAAACTGACTGTGATGCCACGTTTCCATGCACCCCTCCACACTGGGGAAAAAGTCCGAACCCGAGCCTGGCCTTTCCACACTGGACTCTGGACTCGGGACTCGGGTTCAGACCCCACCCCGACTTTCAAGTCCTGCTCGAAGTCGGGACTGGGAGACGCCGACTCCGATCCCGTGTTTGTGTGTGGAAAGGGTCGGAATGCGGGCCCACGCTTTAGGGAAACGTTTTGACTCTTGCAGGGCTGATAAGCAATAGCGACATGGGGGAAAAGCAGGAGGAGGGGACGAGAGCGACAAGGAAGAAATTTACAATAATAACGCTGAAGATGTTGTAGCGAGAGAAAGATTAACAAATTCCGGACCTTGGACGCGTTGTCAGAGTTGAGTGGAAAGGTGTCTTTAAGGGCCGGCGTTGGGTTTTACGCGTGGGTACAAGTTGGGGCCAAACACCAAACGCGGTGTTCGGGGTCCAGTGTGGAAGCGGAAACAAGAGTGAAAAAACAAGTGGATATCACACTTCGTAGACTTGAGGAAACGTGGCATTATACAGCCAGTTTCCTGCAGACATAAGGTGGAACAAACTAGAGCTTTTTCTGCATGTTTCTGATTCTAAGGGGGGAGTTCGATTTTATTGTGAGGCTTCATTTTTCTTCATTTGGAAATATTTTGTCTAGTAATTTTTACAATTGCAGGACGGCAGGACAAAAACGTTTGCATCTGATGATCTGTGTTATTTATTTCATTATTATAATTGTAGCAAGCTGTTCTAAATAACTAATTAAGGTCCATTTTTATTTTTTCCATTATAGCCCTTCAACTTAATCACAGGAGAAAAAGTTTAAGAATTATGAAAAACTCCACCATTTTTTCCCCATGGCAACGAAACCAAAAATCATTTTATGAACACGTATTTCCCGACCGATATTATTTATAACTCATTGTGAGTCATGGAATTTAACCGAAATAAACGAATTTGTGACATTGAACAAGGTTTGCAAGGGTTGCTTAGCATCTTGGAGCAAATTGTATTTTCAAATAACAATAATAATTCACTTATTGCATAGTGTTGTTTATGGTTTTTTTTTATTAAACAATTCCTGGTTGAAAAACACTAACCGTATCTATTGTCAAAGTTACTTCTACATTCTTCGTTGCCGAGATATCCTTTTCTGCAGTCTCGCCGGTGAAGGATGCACAGCAACTGGAAGCATGTTGGCCAATTTTGAGGATGATGGAGGATCAACGAAGGAACGAAGGATCGTTTGTGGTGAGAGAAACAAACGAAGGATCCATCGGTGAAGGATGCACTGCTGATGGAAGCGTTATGTGAAGTTGCTAGAAGGATCAACGAAGTAGCGAGGGGTCTTTCATGGCGAAGATTGAATCAAACGAAGGACCATCGCTTTATTTTCCATTTTTTAGGTTGTCTTGGTTCGCGTTGCGAAATTAACAAATTTGAATAGCGTTAAAGTAACATCCCTGGACATTATCTTGGTCCCCTGCAATAATGTGGAGGTTTCACAGTTCACATTCCCGGGTGTGTCCTTCCCCTTGCTAGACTTTTCCCCCTTCAAAACACTCTTGTAATTAAGGCTCAAAGAAACTTATTTAAAAAAAAAAAACACTAATTCACTTCACTGACTTACAATATTTTAATTTAAACAATTTTAATGAATACAAAATGTGTCATTCGCTACCATTAAACAATTGGAGTAACAATTTCTAAAATTGCTACATTTTCGAATTTTTATGTACAAAAATACTTTCACGTAAAATGCATTTCACAATTCACATACATTATAAAAAAAAATTCTCCATTGTCTAACCCATGCACAACCATAGCACTGGAGTAATAACGGAACAGAAATTACGAATCTGTGACGCTACAACAAAAGGTAAAAATCTATGTAAAAAAGAGGGGAACTGCATAATCAAGCTACAAACTAGTATTGCAGTCAAAGGAAATTGTTTAGGTATGTCAAAATCCTTACAAACTGTCCGAGAATCTCTCCAGGAGTCCTCTTGCAAAGGTCCAGCCTTGCAACGCCCACTATTGACATGGCACAGTTCTTATTTTACTAATGTTTTAAACATACTTAAACATTAGTTCTTTTATTGAAATATCAATTTACAACATGATC
>JAHWFP010119422.1:23259-41697 GCA_023313725.1 Lithobius niger | reverse complement strand
CTCGCTACACGACGTACGATGCGTGCTACACGACCACGTCGATTATGACAACAAGAAAACAATGTTTACTGCCGGACCAGATGAACTGATTTCTGAATGCCGGCATTTGACGTTTTGTCTTTGATTCGATAACCCCTAAATGGACGCCATGTTGGATTTTGAATTCTCGCTGTAAGAAACTATTTATTCTATTGTCGCCTGACACTGCCACAAGTTGTTCTTTGTACGAGACTAGCACATTTCGGAAATATCGTGAAATGACAACAATGTTGTAGCAATATTTAAAATTACTGTTGCACTTTGTTTTTTATCCATGTTATTATTTATAATACATTTCATTGTCTATGCATTACCGCATTTATTTAATAGAAACGGGAAAGTAATCGTAACTAATTAATGGTTGCCTAGCAAATAGTGCTTGCCGGGCAAGAGAGTCTCGTTGCATATAAACGCGCCCTTGGGCATACAAAAACAATGCAAACCCAAGCAAAAAGTCACTGCTAGCATGCAAATAATTTGGTGCCAATTCATAACTTGTTATTCAGCAACTAACTGAACTAGCTGAAGGATGACTTGGTCCGCTAATACCAAATTAATACGTTCATCATATGATCACATCTTTCATGTTTCTTCCGAAAATTAAAAGCATTCAACCATTACACATTCTTAAACGATGGAGCTTACCTTCCATAAGAACGGTTAAAACGTCCTTCATGATGTTAAAAGTGGTAAATAACACAAGTACGGAAAATAGGAACGTACAGATGGGATCCATTATACCCAAGTCTGGCTGCAACAAACAAATAAATTGTTAAAATTGGGGATATTTTAGACAGACTGCATCATAACAGAAAACGACGCTTGAGTGAATATGTAGTTCTGAACTTGGAAAACACATAAACAGAATACAGACACGGAGTGAGGACAGGCAGTAGCTCCTAAAACTTGGCTTGCCTGACCAACTACCTCAGCATTGCGGCAACACTGTTATCTTTCCTTAACATCTTTAATTCAGCAAATAAAATACGATTAACAAAAATAAGACTGAGATGATGATTTTTACCCTAAAAAAAATGACCAGTGCTGCCAAAAACACTCCAATACTTTGCAAGAAATCGCCAATAACGTGGATGAGAGCAGCTTTGACGTTGATGTTCATATTTTTCCCATCTCCACCATGGGCATGCTGATGACTAACTCCTCCATGGCTGTGGCTACCTCCTTGAAAGTGCAGCACGAGGCCCATGCTAAGGAAAAAGTACAATAAAATTAATATAATTAAGACAAGTCTACTAAAATGGTATACTTTTGAAAAGAAGGGTCTAAGTCTAACATACAATACGTTTTGCAAAAAAAGTATCTGGTGAATGCTAGAAAGAATGCACGGTGTCAAAATTGCATAATAGTTAACAAGAAAATTTGATCAATATTGGGAAATGAAAAAGGCAAAAGCTAGCTTTTTTGGGGGTGGAGCAGAAACTTACCCTCATCCCCCATTATTTCCACTGGCACAAATTGGAACATTTTGTTAGGTCTATGCCTACATTTTGTAGGCCTACATTGTATAGTCTAGGTGTACACTTTAGAGGCCTATTTTTCAGAACTTATGATTAACATTGCATATGCATAATTAAACCACTCTGTATGCACAAGGACGGAATGCATGTGTGTCTGCTTTGACACGCTAAGTTTGTTATTTTATCGTTACACTGTACAATTTTAGGTAAGTATCTTACAATTCTTATTTAGCGATCTGTTAGCATTAAATGTTTTAAGTTTTATAGCATTTTACTTCAGAAACTCTGATCACAAGTTAGTTATTGGTAAACGATTGTAATTTCGAATGGTAGACAGACAGTGCTGTGTCTCAACTAGCTTTAAGTATTAAGCCTAGAGCGAAAAGGCGACAGAGCTACCATGAGCAGAACTATGGAAATGGTAAGTCTTTAGTGTTTGTTAAATGATTGTACTTTGCTTCATGGCTGGTTAGTGTATGGCTGTTCAATTGTAAATAACGTAAACCTATATTCAGCAGAATAATATAACTTGGTTTGCCAATGATACACCCAAGCTCGATATTTTGTCATCTTAATACAAAGTCCTGTTCATCCTTTTTTAAGTAGTAAATCACAAGTTGCAGTGTGCACAGTGTTGGTGTGCTTAAGTTTTCACTGAAAATTTCCATAACCTGTAGCTAATGATTTGTGCACTACGCAATTCAAGTTTAACATGGTCATACCTACTTGGGTAGTTAAACACTTTCACGCCTAACCTTTTTTTATTTTGAACTAGTACTACATGCTGACCGATTTTGGCATTTACCAAAAATATCATTTCAAGGTGTGCAGTGGAGCTGAAGAATTAAAAACATAGTCACTTATCTCGGAAAAGCATGCTTTAAATGGTGATGCATTCAGACATTTTTTACACAAATTAGTACTGGCACAGTAAGCAGCGAAACAATGTTGAAAAATTTACAAAAATGCAAAACTTTAACATTGTTGGCCGCCATTTTGTATTCAGCTAAGCTAGGCACTATACAACTTCCAATAAACACAATTTCACACAGCTTAGACTAGTCAGTGCTGCCATCTAACGACAGATATGTCACTAAAAACGTTACCTAACAACTCTGTGTGAAGAGTGATGGACGTACTGGTACGTTGACTTTAGCATGCACCCACAAACATACAGGACGTACTGGCACGTTGATAGGCAGCTGTGCAAAAGCTCAAAGGACGTACTAGTACGTCCATAGGCATTAAAGTGTTACACTTGGATTAACTACTCTCTTTGGGAGAGCCGAAGCCGAAATTCTAATTACATTCCCACCTGCCTAACAGTGAGAGCAGTACCAGTTCTAATTTCATGGGGCAGTGAGATTAAACATGAGTAACAAGAGCAAAATGAGAGAAGGATTTGAAGAGTTTCACTTTCATATTGTGCATCGAGGTTTATATTTCGCATCTGGGCATGTGCTGGGTGATTTTAACCCCATGGGTATGGCGTTCGCAGCTTTTAATGCCTAATGACGTTTTCTGGATCACGTCGTTTACGTTGTGACCATGTGCACGACCCATCCGTATCGACGAGAGTAGTCGTCCAAGGTTTAAGACCGATACACAGTTAAAGAAAAGTCTCCTTTATCACCAAACACAGACCAAATAACAAAGACCAATCACAATAATACAAATATGTACTTTTTCAGTGTTATCTTTACGTAAGTCAATGAAACCAAGATAAGTCCTACGAGTGACCGTCATATTATAATATTAACCTTTTCAACTGCACTTAGTAATGCTTCCAGCGATGTGCAGAGTTCTGAAAATGTTACAATTATTCGTAGAAACTTCAGTGTAGCATACACGTACTGGTGGTTTTGTTGTTCATTATTATAACCTTCTAGCTTAATCACAAAGTTATTTATTACACGAAAGCAGCTATGTTTGCTTAAAACCAAGTGGCCCTTCCTGGTGGTTTCTGGGAGAATGGACCCCCAATTATAAAATGAGATAATTGATGCACATTTTCAAACACAAGACATTTACCTTGTTAATTTCAAATAATATCAACTTACATAATATTGACTCCAACACCTGCTCCAGAAGTTGCCAACATAATAACAGCTTCAATTTCATACTTCTTGGATATTATCCTCTCCACAGCCATGAATACAAGAATGCCTGTCACCACCCAAATTAAAATCACCGATGTCAATGCACCTATCACCTCTGAAATAAAAAAAAAATAGGGAAATAAAATGTGTTTAGAGGAATGTAACACATTGTGCACATTGTCTGTTAATCCCAGTCTATTAATATTTGCAATTAGCTTAACAAGGATCCTATTAATTTGAAAAGTTTTAATTATAGTGGATTAACAGACATTGAAATCCACTTTTGACACTTGCTACATTTCCAGCTTTGCAAACATTTGCACACTACGGTGATACATGGACCACGTGGCATTCCGTTCTTTGTGGCGTAACCATGTCCTTCAAGTGTGCCATACAGGGTTCCGAGTGTATGATTGGTAATGTGCACGTCAACTCTTGCTACCATACTTATCCACACGTCTATGTCATTCCTTTGATACAACGGCCAAACACCTACAAGGAAAATGACAACACGCTAGCATTTTCACGTACCGTTCCCTGGGATCCTCGATGTGCATCATGGAGAATCACATCAGTCCTCTCATCACGCCACTTCAGGAAGGTGACCATGCGAGCCAATGGACCACATCGTCTGGGACTTGCCATGCAGCCAGATGTGTTTTCAAAGCCCTTTAAGCAGCAGAACCGAGACCCTGCCAAACCCAGGAATGAGATCCAATCATTCTGTTTTATCTGTCTTCAGTGCTAAATTTGTACCTATTGGGGGAGCCAGCTCGTAATCCTAGGATACCCATCACGTGGTCAGGAGGTCTACTGTAAATGCTAAATTTCCGACCGGCACAGAAAAACAGGAAATTGCGGGCCCTCTGCCAGGCTGGCTAAATTTTGTTTCTATTGCCTAAACGTAAATATACATTACCTGTATGTACCATTCCCACCTAACCATCTTGATAAATCAAGAGGAATAAAAGATGACATCCGGTCGTACCCCAGCGCTTTTATAGTAGGAGGACTGCAAGCATGCGCGCTTGGGTTACCGAGCTGGCCGCTCTAAACAACTTCAAACCTCTAGAGACAGCATAGAACAGAATGCTAAATTGACAGGTAATGTAGATTTCAGTTTAGGCAATAGGAACAAAAGTTTAGCCTGCCTGATGGAGGGCCGGCAATTTCCTGTTTTGCACGTTTCAGCCAATTGGAAGCTCAGAGCGAACACGCCGAGTGTGCCTGGCATGAAAGGTAACTTGGAGGTACCTGCCTACCTGTGGAGGGTAACAAAATGGTTACAGTTACTGTCCTTGAGCACTGGGCTCCAACATTTCAAGTGCATGTTGCCTTGCAGACCTAGTTCTTTAAAGGAGGCATAATAAGAGTCCCTCACATTGTAGCACTCCCGTTATCGTTGCACTGGATCATTGTCATATGCTGTTAGTGCGTAATGGCTTTGGACCATGATGTGACCACCAGGAAAGACAGTGAACATGAGTTGGTGTTAAGTCTGCAATCCCAAGTTTCTACCAGTAGCAAGTCTATGCGGTGATTCTGGTTTAATTCTCACTTGGGTTTTGCTGAGCTTTAAGCTCTTGACCAAGCATGGGCCACCCCGCTCAATGTCTCTCTCATTGTGCTGAAGAGTTGGGCTTTTTATATGTCGGCCCAACTCGAAGTCGAAATATTGAGCGCCTTTGCGTATATTCGGATGTGCTTAAATTTAGATAGTGTCCTTTACGAGATGTGATCAGTGGTACCTGTCCCACTTAACCACGTGCAAGGGTAGGTGCCATGTCTAAAGCCTGTCACTTTCGGGTCCAGCGCTTATAAAGTCATAAAATTCACGTTTTAACTTGTACAGTTGATGCCAAGTTGCTGCCATTGTTACTGCTAAAATATGTATTGCTGCTTCATTCTTCACGATAGGCGACGTAGCTAACTAAACATTTATTGCTTAGTTTTATTCTGTTTTAAAAGTTAAATACAAATTATTATTATTGAAAATTAGGGTCCAACAAACTATTCTCTGGGATCAGTCGGCTGCGTTGCGGTTGTAAATTGAAGATTCTACCAGAGAACTTGTTCTCACACAAGAATAAGTTCTCCGAGGGTGCCCTGCTTCCTTTCACGCGCCTGACCACCACAGTCTCCAACTTGCTGGTGACCAGTACCTGCGTCAGAAAGGTGGGTGGGTAATGAAGTTAACACAGCTTTGTTGCATTCTACTCAGAGAACTAGATTCTCCTGCGAGAACAATTCTCTGGTAGAATCTTCAATTCTCTTTCTTCCTCACTGCGTGAACTAGTTGGGATACATTACAAAATGTGGTGGATCACCAGCTACTCACCTCCTGCGACAGCAGACACTGCCATTGCAACAACTGGCCTGCTAGGCCTGGCACCATTTCCCGTAGATGATACGAGTGAAAAACAGATGGCCCCCAGTACAGAAAAACAGATACGCCAAGTACACCATCGCCATTATCTGCAACGGCGAGGCCCCACAGACACTTACTGCAGCCACCACCGCTCGTACGGAATGCACCTGGAACTGTGCAACATCCACTCCTGCAGACTGCAACGTTTCGCACAGCCAAACGTAGGAGGAGGCAATCCGGATGGATCCCCGATCGCCGCACCTCTCATTGCGCAATGACTCCATTCGCCTGATTAATGATTTCAAGCATCGCAGGGAGTCTAGGATGGCTTCATCATTATGATGCAATCGCAGAAACATGAACGGCGCCTCCACTCGGGCCGTCTAGTGCTGACGCGCAAACACCGTTTTGTTGCCTTCTATGTCGCATGCCAGAAAACTCGGCTCCACCAGCTCACTGGCCCTGTTCCCAGCACTTATCGCTAACCACAAGCACAACTTTAGCTTTAATGTTTTTAAGGGCAGTACCTGCACACACGGGCTACACTGCCAGGTCCCATATGAATACATACCGCGGCGTTATTGGTCACAAGTGAAACAGCCTTCAAAAACCGATGAACCAATGGATGCGCCGAGATATGAGCAGACTCGACACTCAGGTGATAGCGACTGAACACCGCCACATACCCCACCACAGTACGATAGGCCAAACCTGCTATAAACAGCTCTGTCAAAAAATTAAGACAACACAACACTGACGCACTCCGGGGGTTTACACCCCGCAACTCGCACCAACGAACCCAACGACACCACTAACCCTCATAAACACGACGGAAGACACTGATGTCCGCTTCGAAAATCCTCACGGCGACTGCAGACAAACTGTCCTAAGGCCCTGACCTCTCGTCGGTAAGGTACACATCACGCTCCACACTCCCCTGGGAGACAACAACCGGAGTCGGAGACAAGGGTAAACAACTAACCCAAAATCTGCCCGCCGGCGCCCTGGCAATGGTGGGCCCGACACACTCCGAACACTCAGTGCCAATCGCCTCTCCGCCGCAGGCGTCCACCCCGCCTGTTCCTCCGAAATGGCCGCCGAACCACCATCGGTACTCTGAGCCCGAATGGGATCGCATGCCTAGCCCCAAACATTTCGTGCAACGTCGACCACCTTGCTAGTAGTTCAGGTCGTAATGCCTCCGCATTGTAACCGGTGCCAGCAAGCCTCATTCATACTCAGCACCGCTTGCAAGTGAAGCGTCGTCGCGTCTACGATGACCTGTGAAATTTGCGCCTGCCAGGAAAACGAGATATCGATGGGATCCATGGCGCAAAACTGTAGTGCACGCAATAATGGCAGCAAAACCAACAAGCAGCCAACTTGTAACTTCGCTATCGCTGCATCCACCATTTCTAAGGCACGGTCTGAACTTTGTGACAACATAGGCATCCGCAGGACAACGAATTCTGTTTGCAAAGTTGCCTCGACCACAAACATTATGATTTAATCATGCTCTGCCTGCGTTAACCACAAATTTTTGTGTTGATGCCACCATTCCAATATTCCCAGTTGTAATGCCCACACTGGGTGTTTTAATGCCACCGCCTCCGGTAACTGACTCATCACACCCATCGGACACACTTCACCACCCCGACCGGCCCCCAGATCCATATCATCCACTTGCTCCAAGTTGGGTCTTCATGCCAAAGCTCCATTTTGAACGCACACCAACCACACTTGTCCTCATTCATACTCGTAGTCCTCATCACCACCTCAAGCCAACGTACCAGACCGCGGCCCCTTCCACCTTCGTTTTTTGCCAAACAGCCCACGTTCTCTCTCATCACCAGTATGGTGTTCATCAGCAAAAGGGTACTTTTCTAACACGTTGACGGGATTCTCTGCTCGTCAACCCACACAAGGCCTCGTCCCTCGGACGGTACTCGTGGCTCGGATTTCAGCCCGGCGCCTCGTCTTCAAGACGTAAATTAATTTCTCGATTATCATGCAACGCAGTTCGCCAAAAAAATCTTGCATCTCCTTGCCCAACATTGTTGGTAGACAAGCAATTGAATCCGCTAAGCTTCCCCCAAGGAATGGCCGAGCTTGCACCACCTGCCGCTACGTTAGGCCTATCAGCGCCGCCATCTTGAACCACGCCCGACATCATCTTCCGCCAGGTAATCAATACGCATTACTCTTGGTTTTAACTTTTCTTTAGACATTGTCCCAAAGTGCTTTAGCCAACGTAAACATTCTTGTTCTTCCACGTGAAACATTTTGTTTCCCCTATTATCAACACACAACTTGCAGAGATACAGTGGTGGTCAGGCACGTGAGAGGAAGCAGGGCACCGAAAGTGATACAACGGAAGCAAAGTTTTTTGTTTTGTTTGCATAAATTAAGGGGTAATTTTACGCAAATGGGGAGTTGAAAAGGGCTGATTGGCAAAGGGACATCCCAACTAGTTAACACAGTGAGGAGAATTCTCAGAAGGATAATGTCTGATACCAGCTGTTGTACTAGCCATGATTCACTAGGTTTAAAAACTCTGGTAACATCGTACACAATGAAACTACATAGGGATCTGCTCATTAGTATTTGGAAGGAAATACAAAACGATAAAAAAATGATAGTAACCCTCTGAATTAGTTGGCATCGTTTGAACGATTTTTCTTTATTAATTGATTATGAATGTCCGTAAAAATACAGAGCTTAGTGAGGGCAGCCTGTGGGTACTAGTGTAGCTAGTAAAGCAGTTTGTGATGGTGGATGTTTTGTGAATCCAAGCATTGAAGAGGACTGCCTAAGGAATCAGAGTACAGCAAGCAAAGCAGTAAATGAGTGGATGTTTCAGAATGCCAGCATTGGCAAGGACTGCCTGGGGTTATGAGCGCACAGCAACACAATGTTGGGGAGAGGGCAATACACGCTTAGTCAACACAAGGTCTCATCACACGTACAACGTATGTAGTCATGATTTACGGCTACACATCACTGGGTGGAACAAAGCGGTAACGATTAGAACTTCAACCAAAGTTGGCGTTTCAAGTGCCTACCTGCTCTATACCAACCAAAGCTCATTCTTTTAGTTGCAGGTCTTGCCGCCATCCATAGAGAAAACAAGCTGATCATGAAACTGGCGAAGTCTGTGAGTAAATGAGCTGCATCTGTCATGATGGCAAGACTTCCTGCTAAGTAACCACCTGCATGAAAACACATGAAATGTTTAAGCGTTAAGCAAGGTCGGAAGAAGTATTAAATGGACCAAGTCCATGTAGTGGTTGATCAAAACTTGCGTTTTTTAGTTTCGGCCAAAACCGAAGCCACTGCTGAAATCAAAACATGAGCTATAACTGCACAACAAAAACCAAAACTAAAAATTTGTATCTTTAAAGGGCAATTACATGCATTTTCACATGCGTGCTTTACTTTTGGATCACTTACACAATAACTGAACACAAGAACTGCGGTAAGAACACGTTTTGTACGTCCGATACAACAATTTAATTATTGCATCACCAAAACACGACACGGAGACCGCCATTGTTTTGCTGGAACGCGCAGACATTAATGACGACAGATGTCGCTTTTAGATTTCGACTCGCAGCCAAATGAGATAGCTCTATTGCCTGTGAGAGCTCAAGCGTCCGACGGCCTTAGCTGGCCACTACAACTGTCGAGCTCTCACAGCCAATAGAGCTATCTCAATCGCCTGCGAGTCGAAATCGAAGAGTCACATCAGTCGGCATTAATTTCTACGCGTCCCAGCAAAATAATGGCAGTCTCCATGTCGTGTTTTGGTGATGCAATAATTAAATTGTTATATCGGACGTATGTAACGTATTCTTACCGCAATTCTTGTGTTTAGTTATTGTGTAAATTATCCAAAAGTAAATCATGCATGTCAAAATGGATGTAATTGCCCTTTAAGGAGGAATCTCGCCGAAACGCCTTTCATGATTTACAAACTTTAATCCATCAATAAGGCGTACTGGTATTTCCCACTTCCCAACCCCCTGGGGAAAAGGGAAATTTCTCTTAAGGCCTATGCAGTACGGGCTTGTGGGTCTACGACATAATTTTTCCGTTTATAAACTTATTTTCGAGTTATGTTAAAAAATAGAACACCTTGTTCCAGCTACAACAGACCACAACATTGAATGTATCACCATTATTCGTAATTTCTTCACATTTAATTTACATTTATTATTTTTTTTAAATATTATAAACATTTGTATTACTACAATTACAAACGCAAAGTTAAGATATATAAAAACAACCGTCGCAGCATTAATGAAATTTCATTTCTCTACACAACGTTGGTTTCCGTAAGTAAAGGTTATTAGTCCTCTGTTGTCCTCCCTCAAGATAAAAAAAAAAAAAATAATAAATAAAAGCAAGTGACTGGGTGTGCCCGTGGATGCCTGAAACACCTAGTCAGAAAGCTCCTGAAACACTGAGTTACTGACACATCATGATAAATACGCTAAGTTTCTGTGGCAGGGAATGCATATGGAAAATTTGAAATATATAGGATGACAGTTCATAAGTCGTCGTTCAACCAGACAGACTGACATACAGTCAGACACCACCTAGGAATGAGAAGCCTCCTTTCCCCCGTTCCGTACAGTGTGTCACTTAAAGTGGCAATATCACCGATTGGAAACCATTCGCAAATACCCTGGCGTCATCTGGCGGCAGGGGTATTGTTAACTTGTACAGCTTGCACCCACGTGCACAAGGACGTACTAAATTTTTACTCAATAATTAAAAAGGCTCATCGCTTGTTTACTTCTTAAATAGAAAAGACATTGTGCATTCCTTAATGCAAGCAAGTGCTAGATAGTTCTAGATACGTTAGATTTGCTAGATTTTGCCTACTTTCAATCGGTGATAGCGCCACTTTAAAGGAACATGCCTGCTTATCCTATAACAGCCACGCACAGATCTACATCCACTCGTATTATACCGTCGCGCCGTTTCATGAGACTTGGTGTAGTAATACAAAGCCAACTGAGATAGCAGCTGCACTCCTTGCAGTGTGGAACGCAGCTACTATATCTCAGTTGGCCTTGGGCCTAGTAGACGAAACAGCATGAACGCACAATTGTGTCGACACCAACCCAAAAGATTTCTGTATTTTAACATCACATTTTATAATTTTTTTAGGCTAGTATCTCATAATTTTTCTTCGGCGAACTATTTGCATAAATAATTTTAATTTGTTACCGCATTAGTCATTTAAATTTATGATCTCATGGTAATTATTAGCAAAGGATTAAAAATTAGTACATGTACGTACGCACACACACACATACACACGAAACGTCATGGTGATTGCAAAGTGAATACGAGTAGGATGCTATTAAATTACTTCTCAATATTCAACAGAAAATCTCCTAGATGCCACATTTTAAAACGGATTTTTAGCAAGGGTTTGACTAATGGAAAGTAAATAGACCTTTGGGACCATACTTGATGTGAAGCATCGAAAAAAATGGCGTTGGGAGGAAAGTACCTAAAATAGTACGATAAAGGCACTTTAAGTCATGTGCCTAAACAACTGCCACGTAAACGAACATATTGCAGCGACAATAATGCTATATTGGCTACTGAATCTCGAGCCGGTCGTTGAGCTAGCTGCAAGGTGAACTGGATAAAAATGAAGAGAGAAAACAAAGCGTCTTTAGTAAAGCCGATGGTGTCAGTGCGGATTTCTTAGACCTAAAACACGTTGTTTTGTCCCAATTCCTAAAGCCGAAAAACCTATATTAAGGTTGGAAATCGGAAAAGATTCCATCTGCTGCTAATTGCAGCAAATGCCAAGAAATCCAAATATTTCAGCATTATTAGGTCCAAGAATTCTGCTATCACAGCATTGGCTTGACAACCCTTTGCTAATGTTTTCACCTCACGTATATTCAGTGCCCCTTGCAGCTACCTCAACGTCTGGCTCCAGATACAAACTCCGCAGCGAATAAGTTGCTATTGTCACAGTTCCATGGTCAGTCGAAATTTATTTTTAGGAAAATTACTAACGTGGTTACACCAGGCTTTTGTGGGGTTTCACATCTAATGTAGATTACCACTGAAAAAGCTTTGTGCAGTATTATCGAGTTGGCTACTACGGTTTCACATTTATTACACATACCACTAAAATGTGATTTGTGCAATAATTAGGCTAACGTAGACAACTCACCTATGATCTCACCAATCATGAAAACAAGGCAAAGAATACTGGCTGTGATGAGACGCTTCCGAGCAGCCAAATCCACTGAACGCAAACTCGAGCCATGACAATGGTTACTGTTAGCATCGTCGGTTTGTCTGAAACAAAAAAAAAACAACACATTTTATAGATAATGTTGACACACATGCTTCAAAATTAAACATTACATCTCCACCGGGAGACACAAAACAATATCACCAAGAGTAAATAGACAACATAAACAAATAAAGAGATGAAACTGGAGGAAGAAGGTATAAAGAAACACCCGTCGTAGCGTCTGGGGACTACAGTGCTTAGCATTAACTGACAAAACCTGTAAGGAAAATACCCAGTTTCGTAGGATTTATGGGCAAAGCAGGTGTCCGCCATGTGCATCTCGAACTAACATAAGGCGCAACCAAGCGTACACACGATTCACAGATGCCAGCTACTCCAAGATGGACCAGCAGCTACACGACACAACTTGATTTCTTCCTCGCCATAGTTCATTAGCTAATAAATAGTTGGTTGGGTAGATGTAGGCAAAAGTACATTAAGCACTTTACATTAAAATATATTAATCTTATTTTAGGTGAAGTTGTCTTATCAATCCTTACTGTAGGAAAAAAAAATTGCGTCGCGTCCTTGCCCACGGTTACAAACCTGTTTCTATTGCCTTTTGGACTTAAATGTTAAACTACCAGAGCAGGGAATTGAACCGTTGACCACTAAATGATGCATACCACATGGCTTAATGATCAAGGGTTCAATTCCCCAAATCGTGAAGTATAATTTTTAAGTCCTAAGGTACCGCTCAGAATTTCTCGGGAGGGTGGGGAGGAGAGGGTTGGATAAAAAGAGAGAAACAATAAATTTCTTCTCTGCCCATCCAGGGGACTCCACACCCGGGGGGGGGGGGCACACCATAATAATGTTCAGTTAAATTTTTAGCAATTCATGGTGTCCAGTTTCAAGTTGTCACGTTGTTCAGCTTTCAGGGCTTCACAAACCCTGCTGTAAACATTAATGCAATTTTGTTTTTAGTCTCTTTATTATGATGAGCAATGCTTTCACAGTGGTGTGTACCTATTCCTTTCTCAGATATTTGCAACATGTCATGTGTAGGGCATCCGATCCTGGAATCCAGCTCGACCAATTTTTAATCTCGAAAATCCCAGGATTTACCCAATTTAACCCACTTTCAATCCTGAATATCTCGTTTGCAAAAGGCAACAGAAAGTAGGTTTTGCATCTGTATTTACTTAAAAATGATCAGGTGGCTCTTTGCCCCGAAATTCGAGATGAATTTCGAAACAGTATTTACCAATTTTGTCACCGAACCCTGTAAATACTGACTAATTTTACATTATTGCTGCAGAGTTGTAGAGATTACCACCTTTTCAGCGCACCAGAGATCTTTCCTCATCTATTCATGAGCCCTTCCACTAACCCCTTCCCATAATAACGAACCTAAGGATCTCTGGCACGCCAGTATTCTCTTCTATATCCATCTCTTGTTACGGGAGGAGCTCATGATAAGACAAGTCTCTGTTGCGTTGAATATGCGGTCTTCTCTCTGCATGGAGTTTGCATGAATTCAGTACAAGTGGGACCATAATCGGGTGGAATTGAACATTTTTTTTTTAGCAGAATCGGACTAACTTGGCACAGTTGATCACAATTGATCACAGACTATAGTTCTGATCTACTAAAATAACAAATGTGTTAAAAAAAAGTCAGAGGATGGGAGAATTAAAACTGATGAGAATTTTAACTTGTACCTTGGGGACGTAGCCAGGTTGAGGGATCTATCTTTTGCATTAAGAGGCATCATAGCAACGCCGTCCCCCCCCCCCCCCCCTTCTGCCCCAAGGTAATGAGTAGAGAAAAATGGCAAAAACCAAACGTTTTCACGTCGTTTAAATAAAATACGGCTCGTTTCCAAGTTCGAAATAGCACTGCAATTACAGCTAATATGTGCACAATATCATGCACTTCAGAGGAAAATGCATACTGCAGGGGTCCACCACGATGAAACTTGACTCCATTTCAGAAGTAGGCCATTATCATCCGGAAACATTTGTCACGTCCGCATCTGTGCATCATTTTCTAGTGGTGTAAGTAATGTTTGGGTAGTACAGCAGAGTTTAATTCTTAATTTCCCCGAAATTTCCAAGTTCTCCAGGTTTTCCACGTTTGGTCTGAACCTGTACAGTGCGATTTCAAACCTTGAAATGATACCATTTTTGTTGCGAGCGATGTGGCAACACTTTCTTTTATATTATTTCTCTCTACAAGTTAAGAGCTTTAATATGATGTGTCACTCCACCCCCCAGCCCACCCGCTTCCCATTTAAAATTCCCGAATTGCATTAAACCGTCCATTGCGAATTATTTTCACTAGAAAATAAAGTAAACCAACTTACCCGTTTGTTCCATTTCCTATTTGCAACGTGACATCAGCACAGCACGTGCCATATTCGTTGCCATGAGAACATATTAAGGGTGTTTTGTCGGGGCTAAGACTGCCGTACTGAGGACCATTATCACTCAAAGACTTTGTCCGAATTCTGAAAAAAAAATAAGAGTTCTATCAAGCATTATAATAGTATTTCCCCGTTCCAGAGTCTTGAGTAAATTGTGTGAATCTTGTTACTTCAATTCAATCCATACAAATTCGTATAAAGCATAGATTTTGGCTATATTTCTAATTCGTGGCCATTACCCAGTAACTGTTAATGAAGACTCCTCCAAAATGTATAGTTTCCTCCAAAATGGCGATCATCAATTTCCAGCAAACATTCTGGCCTGTTCTCAATACTGGTATTACAAGGTCTATTGCTGACACTCAAAGTTGGTCATGTCTCCCAAAAAAACAACTTTAATACAAAAAACCTTGGTGTAAGGAAACGTTTTATCGTTACAGCAGTAGAAAACCAGAAAATTTTGAGGCGTATGTTTCCGTAAATTCCAGTGGTAAAAGAATCTGTTAGTAGGGGCGTCATCTCTATGTGATGGTCGAGTTGAAACAATAGGTGTTTAAAAGCCTAACGATGTCAAAGTAATAAATATTAAAAAATGTAAACGTCAATCAACAAACAAATCGAGCAATGCTAGCCTGGCATTCACCTGAGCGTGATCAGTTTCATTTTCGATAACAGGAACCGTTTTGTTTGCAACCCAGCTACGTAAATAACCATTTCTTACAATGATTAGCCATACTCACTCTTGTAGTTATATTTTATCCTATTTCGGTTTAATAAATATGTTTTCCAAGTGTTTTTAAAATTCTGTTTGTGCAAACGATATCTTTTTAGGTTCAGGACTCATGGGAAACATGCTGCTTTTAATACGACTTGTAGACACGTTTGTGGTAACACCTCCCCCCCCCCCCTTCCCCACGGCCCACAAGCTCCACATTTTTGCGACTTAAACTTGCAGTCTATACACACATGACTCCTACAGCCGTAGCAAAAACGAGTAATATCCTTCCTGGATTTTCGGCATATATGTTCCTCAAGCTTATAGGAGGGAGATTTAGCTTCGAAACCCAGCCACATTTAATTCCACCCTTTCACACGCGAGAGTAACCTTACAGGCTTTTACGAATGTAATTTTTTTAGGGTCCAGTTGAATTAAATATCGTTGCGTTTCTGCATTTCGCAGGACATCAACAAAACGGTCCTTTAAAGCGTCAGTGAGAAAAGTGCCATAAACAAAATAACAGGTTAGACGCTTTAACTCACTTAAACAGGTAGTTATCATTTTACCTGTGGCTCGATCGTGCTTTTGAAAAGTTACGCTCTCACTTCAAAAACTATGCTTTGGTCCAGGTTCAAAAGGACTTTTTATCTAAGGACTTATCCACTGGTGCTTCAGGAGAACATATTGCATAAGTTAGCTTCTTACCAATACTGGCGAATAATATCACTACGTGCTTTGAGTCAGGGACATCAAACACTTCGAAATGCGATTTCACACTTTCAAAGTAGATTGGCCAGTTCTCAAATCCTAAGTCGAACTCCTTGAATTTTTTATCGCCACGAGGTCGGGGTGCCACGGACTCAAGCATCGTACATCGTCTTCTTAATCAACACTAAAACTTAGCGTTTCATTATAACTATAATATCTAAATCTGCAGACTTAACTGAACCTTTGACATGTTAATGTCTTCCTTGTCACTCAAGACATAGGAATGGTGGAGAAAAAAAGATTTACAAGGCTAACAATGCACAAGAAATGAAAAAATACAAAAATAAAAAAATTCCTTACTTAAATCGACTTACGTTTAACATTTAAGGTTTAGAAAACGCAACTTGCAACTTTACGTAGTTCCAAGTTGCAACGTCACAAAAGTGTTTGTACAGCTAACCGCTTTTAAACTATACTAATAACATATTTAAACATCCAATTTATTTTAACAAATGATTAATTTTTTAAGCAACTACATAAATGGTTTAAATATTAGGTTTATGTAATAAACAATATTAATAATAATATAATATAATATATAGAGACAATGCTCGAGGCATCCACCCACCCAAATTCCCCGTCGGCATATGTTAAGTGGAAGAAGTACCACCATTATTACAGTTGTTTTTTGCCGCATGAGGGAGGAAACCGGAGTACCCTGAGGAAACCCTCGTGCAACGGGCGGGAAACAACCGGAGAAAAACCCGTACATATACACTTCCCATCGCCAGGATCGAACCCGGATCTGTACGAAGCCAGAGATGTACACTGGGACCAGGACGCCTATCGAATCTGACGCCCCAGTGCTCGCAGCTACTCGTGCACTGAAAAGTGCAATTGAAAAGTCCAATTTAATACGATTAGCAATTTAACGCAATTCAGCGCACTGGCAGTTAAATTGCATTACCTGTGCATTAGCAATTTCATACAATAGGCCAGTCTCCCTCTGCGAAAATCAAAACTGCATTATACAAACTAGCAGTAGGCCTAACCAACAAGATTCTCCCTCCTAGAAATTAATTGCACAATAATGTCCCTAATAACTCTCAGCTAAAAGGAAAAGACAGCATTATGCCGCCATATCAACAAAATAATAACACACAACTTCAGTAGACTTTGTGACTGCCCGTACCACACCTCATGCTACCCCAGATGTAAAATGTGCAGACCAATGACATCAGTCTCCATCTATCCCCCGGCCGACGAGGTCAGAATTCCTTGCATCTTCCAGAATTCCTTGGAAAGCCGTTGTTGAGGTCCGGAAATTGGGACACCATCAACTCGATTCGCACACCGTTTGCACTATTCGTCACGATTTCAACACCCACTCATTTATCCGCTTCGAACCATGCCTCTAACTCCTTCTGGGGCTGGAGATACAAACCTAATTCGCGACCAGCTAATAAAGTAAGGTTGCGACTAGGATGTCGCTGCAACTGCTTGTTAAATCTGTCTTATACCTTCTTAACATTATTGCTTCCTGTTTTATTGCATTGCGTTTCAGACTTGTTATGGTTTTCATACAAACTTAAAAGACTTAAGCATGCCACAACTTTTGGCGGAAGTCGTAAAATGCTAATAAAATAGTTAACAACACGAACAAACTGTACAGCTCATAATTCGTCGTTAACATTAAGGGGGCGACATTTATGGAAATAACTTTTAGGAGCGGCGGCATTTACAAGGACAGTATTTCCGTAAATGATGCATCATCCATTTGTATCCGACTAGGTTTGTACATAAACAAGGTAACAGAACAGCTAGACTGTAGTATGAATGTGATACAAGGTACTTGGGTGGTGTAGTAGCATTGAAGAATGGCAGAATTGAGTCAGTTTTTTTATAGTGTTTTAAATATGAAGGATTAAAATCAAAAGGTGTACAATAGACTAACCACCCACACTAACCTCCATACTGAAACGATACCTATCTGTATGTAATTGTTCATCGCTAAGACAATTTGCATGCGGATTTCTTGGAATTTGTGACGGAGATGGATGGCGCACCAACGCCATCAGTAGATGAAAACACATCCGTTCCCCACTGCCCCCTCAACTTTCCCAATCCCACAAATTTACAATTCCACCTGTTTTGTCTTTTTCTTACAGTCTCTTCAGCCACCCCGACTTAGACACAACATGCCGCCTCTCCCCGTCATTCCTTCAACTTTTCCACAAAACGATGCCTCCCTCCTCCTTCCGACTCTTCCACAAAATACTTCTCTCCCTCCAGCCCGATCGCAAAACAGCACCTCCAATCCAACCTGTGT
>JAHWFP010119421.1:818-14572 GCA_023313725.1 Lithobius niger | reverse complement strand
TAAAATGAGAATCATATAAATTATGTGAATTGTGAAATCAACTAGTCAAAGAAACCGTGGAAAGTGAAGCCAAAGCGGCTTAGAGAATCGACCAAGTCTGGTTCGCAATGCCTTGAGCAAAAGGGAAGGCAAGGAAGAAAGTAAACTGGGGACTAAACTACAGTTTTGTGTGTCAGTTACTTGAACTCGCAACCATGTTACACCTGGGACCATAGTCCAGGATCTGAACCCACAGGCTTTTTTTTTCAACCAAAACCTTGAACATGGTGTACATTTGGAAGTCCAACCCTCATTTTTCTTCTCTGGAACAAAGCTTTGGTGGCCAGCAAGAAAACGACATCCTGTTCGTTGCTGCCCAGGTAGAGGCCATATTCAATCTTTAATAGCATTCTCCTTCTCAATGCTGTTCAATACTAGAGAAAAAACAAAGTCCTTCCGGTTTGCTACCTACTGCGCAGCCTCTATCGTATATAAGCCGATAACCGAGCAGTAGAGCTCACCTTTTCGACGCCTCTATCGTGCCCAAATGGCGACTAGAGGGGAGGAGGGCACGAAGCAAGGTAATAGAAACAACAGGCAATAGAAACCAAAATCAACCAGGTAATACTGGTATTTTGGAGTTTCTAGTTGCCTTGAAAATATCCATTACCTTATTTAATAGCATTCCCATAGACTTCGTCAAGGCAGCGGGCGCCATTTGATAGGAACCCCCTAAGGTAGCGACCGGTTCCCTTCACAGAATGGCAACGTGTGTTAAAGGGGTTAGAGCATGCGACGGGTGGCAATGAATGGCCCGATACGGTATAAACCCTTCGCTTGATGAGACATGTCTCGGAGGTAGTGGGATGTGAAGACAGTGGGGTGTCTCCAGTAAGCGGCTTCCATAATTTCGGAGATAGGAATGTTGCTATAGTGGGCCCAGGAAGTGGAGACTGCCCTAAGTTCGTGAGCCGTAACTACGATGCCTTCCGCAGCGCAGTTGATGTCAAGCGCTTCGTAGGCTTGTACGATGACGCTTTTGAGCCAGGTTGTGATCATTCGGGTGGATGTAATTCCTACTTTGTTGTTGAATGGAAGGAAAAGTTAAGAACGTCCTCTACGAAAAGGTTTGGATGCTTTGAGGTAGAAGCTGATGGCTCGTACTGGGCATAATGCGCGTTCCTGGTCGTCACCAAGAATGTTGGAAAGAGAGGGGATGAAGAAGGGATGAGTGCGCTCAGCGGGCTTCTGAGTTTTTGCACGGAACGATGAACGTGGGGTGAGTGTAACACCTTTGTAGTCTGGGAGGAAAAAACAATCTTTTTCGGTTGCTGATAAGGCTTGTAGTTCACTGCAACGGAGGCCAGCCAAAGCTACCAGAAATACGGTTTAGCGTGTAAGTGGCTGAGTCGTGAGGAAGTCATATGTTCGTATGGCGGGGCCAGGAGGGCCTTGAGGACAATAGAAAGGTCCCAGTCGGGAAATTGCTTGCTGATATGTGGACGATCCAGGTGGAAGGAATGAATAGAGATGAAATCTTATAGTCGGTGAAGAGAGCAGTATTCCCAGCTGCCTTGAAGACAGACTAAAATCGTAGATTCTCGTAAGCCGCTCTTGAAAAGGAATCAAAAAGGGTCAAAAAGCGGAGGAGGTCGTGTACAGGGGGACTGACTGGATTAATTTGTTCTGTGAAGCACCAAAGAAACCATCGTTTCCAGTGGCTATCGTATATTTTATTGGTAGAGGAGCGGACGGCCCGGGAAGCGATGCGGGAGGCCTCATCTTCAAGAATGCCTGTTTGGTGGAGGAATCGGATGATAGTAGCCACCCATGAAGGCATAGAGCCCGAAGGTTCGGGTGGAAGATCTGTCCGTTGCTCTGGGATAGGCGGTCCGTCCGGTCCGGCAGTTGGCAAGGAGAGTCGATGAGGAAACTGAGAAGCAACGGGAACCATGCCGCGGCAGGTCAATTCGGTGCAATCAGAAGAAAACATCCACAGCAATTGACGATTTTGCGGAGGACAAGTGGAAGGAGGCGCGGAGGACGAAAAACGTACGCGTGAAATTGATTCCAATCGAGAGTCAGGGCATCCACTGTCCATGCCCGGGGGTCCGGAAAGGGGTTGACGAACAGGGGAAGCCTGGTGTTGAAGCGTGTAGCAAAGAGGTCTACTGATGGGCGCTGCCAGAGGAGGAAGAGAGCGTGGCAGATTGTCGGATGTAGTGTCCATTCGCAGACGGGTGGTTTGTGGTGAGACAGGGAATAGGCTATTACATTT
Organism: Lithobius niger; assembly: GCA_023313725.1. Classification (NCBI taxonomy): domain Eukaryota; kingdom Metazoa; phylum Arthropoda; class Chilopoda; order Lithobiomorpha; family Lithobiidae; genus Lithobius; species Lithobius niger. The sequence goes on along the minus strand of JAHWFP010119421.1, from coordinate 12,315 downwards.
AATGACCCTGGGATATGGAGGGAAAATTGGAAAATTTGAGAAGTGATTTGATGTAGGGTGAGGGAGCGAGTCCCGCCTCCCATGCGGAGGTAGGCAACAGCTGTATTGTTGGCGATGTGGATTTGTACTACTTGTTTTGTCACATGACGGCGGAAGTGTAGTAGACCGAGGAGGACTGCCCGCAGCTCTAAAAGGTTGATGTGGTCTGTTATGTCCGTTGTCCAGCGGCCGGAGGCTGTGAGGTTGTCGATGTGTGCTCCTCAGAGGCATGAAGTGGGATGTGTAGGTAGGCGTCGGGTTGGAGGGATTCGCGAGCTCCGCCTGACTTCTTTTCGCATAGGAAAATGTTGCTGTAGAATCTCTGAGTGAAAGGGGGTGGCACAATACGGATGGCTTCTTTCTGACGGAGTATCTTTATTTCCGCTCTGAGTGAAGTGGAGGAACGAAGTTCGAAGTCCCACGGCGGATCTTGCACCGGAGGGCTCGGAAGGAACTTAGGTTTGAAGCCCTTTGAAATAATAGAGAGGATCACTGGATCGGAGATTATTGTTTGCCAAGCTTTGGCACAGTAACGGAGGCGTCCCCCTACAGCTTGTGGGGGAGGCTAAATGTCAATAATTGTCACGTGCTTTGTGTCGGGGCTGGGAGCTGGATCGGTGCTTCTGATTAGGGGTGGAAAAACGTCCTAGGGAACGGCCAGCCTGGGGACGAAAAGGGCGAGGCGGAGGCGGAAGGTGATCTGATGGTCCTCCGATCATCGGGCGGAGGGTCAGTTCTGGATGGTATGGAACGAAGGCGGTGATTCGTGCGGTTTCTTGACATAACGGGGCTTCCACGAGACGTGGGGGGGGGGGGGGAATCAAACGCCGGAACAATGATTCGGATTCATGTATTGGCTGATTGCGGAGGAGATGGTGTGTCGAAGCGTGGAGGTTAGGTTCGATGCAGTATTGAACGCAACCTCCCAAAGCAAAAGTGTCGAGTTAAAGATGGCTCGTGTGAACCAATTCATGGCATGATATGTAGCAAAACAACTCTTGCAGAAGACTTGGTTGATGACAAAGGTCAGTTGGCGTGTGTCATCCTGAGTGTCAGTGTAGAGACGTTCACATAGTGCATTTGCCGTCGTACTGAGGACATCTGCTTGGGACGCGGCCCGGAGGCCAAGACGGAGGTCATTGTCGCGGAGGACAAAGGCAGGGACTGTCTCTCGACGAGGAAGGTAGATGGCTGAGCCGAAATCTAACTTAGCGTCGGCCGTTAGAAACTCTGACCGAGGGTAGGTATCAAAGTTGCGTGGGTTGGCAGTACCATCGCCGATAGGGCGGAAGAAGTAATTCTCACGACCAGAACGAGGCGGAGGTGGATCCTTGTCAAGTTCGAGAGTGACCCATTACCGAGTAGGATGCTGCCGTTGCGGAGCAGGGTGGTAAGGAGTGTTGTGGATTGGCCCAGGAACGGAGGCTGATGGGGAAGTTGATCACGTACGCCAAAACCAAAGCCTGTAGCTAAGCCTCTGTTTTTTTGGAAGCTGAGTCGGTTGCCGCGGAGGGCTTGTATAGGAAGCAGTCCAGAATGATTTCTTCCACTGTCTTCATTAGTTCGGGGAGAGGGATCTCGGAGGGATCAGGATCTCCTTGAAAGGGAAGCTCATGGTGACCGGATGCCGATGGGTCAGGTGAAAAGTAAGAGTGCTGGTCATTATCGCCGGAAGATTTGGGTGGCGGAACAGGAGGTGGAGTCGTAAGGGGCGGAGGTGGAGCGGAGGGGCCAGCTTCCGTTATTGATGGGCAATGGTGCTTGGGAATAGAAGTCAACCAGGAGGAGGTGTAGTCGGTGACAGGTACCTTACGCTTGAAGGTGCGGAGGGTAGAATCCATGAGTGAAAGAAGCTGAGAGGATGTAAGCGGCTCATTAGCATGCCATGAGGTAGAGTGTTCGGAGAACGGGAAGATACATCCAATGGTGTCACATGAGGACTGACGGAGGAGGTCAGTTTAGCTGTGACCTTTCGTGCTTTAAGTTGTAGCTTGAGGCAGGCATACCTTTCTTTATGGCACGTACAAAGATGTAAATGACAAGCGAGTGCAGGGACGCAACGCACAATACATTGTGTACACTTTAAGTCTGGAGGCAGGCTGTAATGCCTTTCACAGTCAATCCATGGACCCCAAACTTTTGCGGCAACACTAAAAAGATTGACTTCCGAAGAAGAAAGCAGCCGCCAAGGAGCGATCTAAGCAATCCAAGGACAAATGCCGTGAGTGGCATTCTTTTTACGTTGCATTCAGGGAGGACGCTCATGACTGTGCCAGCAGGCCACTCAAGCCGAGGCAAGCATCACAAACTTCTGGGCCATTGAAAGACTTGAGGGGAACGGGTGCCATGGCCACAGCCAATCAATGAGAACCTCCTATCACCAGTGACAGCAATGAAGCAGATGACGATGTGCCAGAAATTAACATGGATGTCAAGCCAGCGACGACAGACGTCACTGTTGCCTCCATTACTGCAAACAACGAAAATGACCATGACCATCACAGTATCCCTACGACTCAGGAGGCCAAAGAGGTGTCAGATAAAGACAACAACGTGGAAGACTCAATGTGGTTGGGTTAACATATCCACCATGTATTTGGAAAACTTAAGAGAGTACCATGGACAATTCACCTGCAGTTCTCCATTGCAATATTGGAACAATTGTGAACAAAAACTCAATTAGAACTGTGCTAAGGCATCAACATGTCGACAAAACGCAACCAGATAATATATTTACCATATAATTATCACATAGGGTTTACTAAAATAACTAGGGCTGAGGTACTTTATCTATTGACCAAATATCGTAGGACTACATACATTAAGAAAAGAAAAGAAGTTTAATTTTGAGTTTAAATACATTTAAGTTAGGATTAAGAAAGATAATGGTAGTAGGATCTACTAAATTAGACATGTGTTGCAGTGTTGGCCAGTGAAATTTGCCACCCGTATTTAGCTGGATGGACCAGCCTCAATTGTATATTTTTATAAATAGTTTTCATTAATTTGGCATATATAATCTTTTGGCTATAATTGTTGAACTTGTAGATTAGAAACTTTGTAAATAAGTCGTAAATATATTTGGCTATGTTTTGGGCCTAACTCTAAGGAAAAGGGAGGTGGAGCATGATGTGAGTAGCGAAATTCAAATAGAAGACGGGCAGTCACTTAGAACTGACTCGTAAGGCAGCTTCACAGTAGACTAGGTGGCATTCGTTGCCACATGCGGCATGTCTGCGTATGTATCGCGTCTTACTACTATTGTCCACACCTTATACAAGGAAGATAGAACTGCCGCCCTGGAGCGGAAACTCCGCACACACGTTAGTGTGCAGATGGGACCTTCAGCTAGGAGACCAAAATGAGAATCGTACAAACAATGTAAAACTAACTAGTCAAAAGAAGCTGTGGAAAGTGGAGCCAAAGCAGCATAGAGAATCGACCAAGTACACTGTAGCCTTTGCTGCATTTACGTTGAGTTTGAACGAATGGTGCAACACTGAGTCACACAGGGAAGCCAACAAGGAAGGCATGTACCTTTAAGAATGCATGGGGAACATTATGCAGTTGTTAGCAATTTTTGTTGAAAAAATAATTTCCCAAGCGCTCGATTGAGGCATATCAAATCCTGTTTCCTGCTTGGATTTCTCCAGCTAAACTGTCCTTCCCGTTGTTGACTATACCGTGGCACAGATAACCCGTCCCTAAAAAGGCATAAAACAAAACAAAAAACACGCGCTCAACATAGCAACAACAATCATACGTACGCTGGCTCAATTGTTGCAATCATATGGAAACAATTATTCAAGGCTCTTCAAGTTCAGCCTTTCTTGCACTGAACGACACGCTCGGCAGACAGGTCGACTACAAACGGGACAGTGTGACAACATCCCCAAAGCAGAATTTTCTGCCACTATCTGCGACACCAATTGTCAGGGAAAAATTGTCTGCAGCTAATCTTCGTATGGCTACGTGTATATTATTGGTTTTTTTGAATAACTTTTCAGTGCTTTATTCTATTGATCTGGCTCTTCCACCAACGGAAAGTTCTTGTCGAGACGATTAAAATGGTGTATTGGAATCTCCAAATCGGTCAAAAATTGGCGAAACGGCAGAAATTTGGTCAAAATGGCACGTTTTGTCTGCGACTGTGCCAGATTATCTGCGACATAGTCGCACGTCGCACCCCTTTCTGCCCGCGGGGACAACATCAAATCCTACTAAACCGGTGTCCAGCTATTTCGCTTAGGTCTGAGTATGTGCGAAGGTGTGAACGGGGAAAAGCATTGTGACAACTAATTAAACCACAGTATCTTAATGCGATAGAGTGCTCATGATCATTCTTTTCACTGCATTAATGAATGCATAGGAGCAGGTTCATTTTTCGCACGGTAGCAATGCACTGGGCGAGCGGCCGGCAACGTGAAGGTTAACGTCGATTAGTAGTAACAATCACTTACTAACGAAATATTACGACATGCACTGTTGATGCAAACCCCTGGGAATCAAACTCTGAGCCCCAACGGAAACAACACACGCTAGTGTGAGACAACAAACTGGACAACAGCTAGTAAGATAAAACTATACTTATAGTAAAGGGCTGCCAACTCCGAACACTAATTGGACTTATGATCGTTCAGTTTAAAACTAAGCCTTTAGCTTAAAAAAAAAAAAAATCTTTCAACTTTGCTCATTAACCTTTAAGCAGCCGACAATGGCACATTCCGAACAACCAGGCATACCGGGGCAACCAGGCACATTCTGCCTAGCAGGCACGAATGGTCGGATGCTATGCTGACTGACTCGGAAATTATGAATGTTGATGCAACGGTTATCCGATTGTTAATGCAGCTTGACGCTTTTTTCCCCTGAGCAGTAATATTCCTCATGCTCCCAAGAGCTAGTACAGCTGTAGACACATAGTACCGGTAAATAAGAAAACTTTGTAAGATACAAGTCGAAATCCAAAACCAGGAATTACAAGATCAGTCCAATGCAATTACATTCTGGCAAGAAGTCTGTTCTCTCTCATTTTCAAATATTGAAATAATGTTTGCCGTCATACTCCTTCCATTAATTGTTTCTTTAAAGAAGCACCGTTACTCATTCCCAATGAAAGAAAGCTTTACGACTATGAACCAACTATGAATGACTGACAGCTTTAATTTATGGCATGCACTCGTCATTCTTTGCTTTCATGGAGTTTACAGGATTTTACAGCTTTCATGGTAGCTGTCGGACTTGCCTGATATGGTCGGTAACTAGAATGGAACCCTGGCAAATTCCCTAACAGTCCAAGATAGTGCGAGAGACTAACAATCTCCTTCACAGCTATGGAATCTATTCTGGGCATTATCTCCCCCCCCCCCCCTACACTACCACCACCACGGTGATCAGTTCCATGGGTTCCCCCCTCTGCCCTTACTAGGCTTCTTTCTCCTAAAACATTTAATATGATAAGGTTTAAGTTGAGCCAGTTCATCTATACGACCATTAGTTTGCTTTAGATGACGTAAGGCTCAACGAAATAATACATTTAAAAAAAGTTATTCCAAATTCATCGAAGGCACACAAGCTTTTGCTGCGGTAAATTTACCGTACGATAATAACAACAAAATTAAATGCTACGCTTTCAGCCGAACTGTGACTGTGCAACAACGCGACAGGCGTAATAACGTAATGGTCCCTTCTATTTCTAATACTCACAACACAAGCCGTGTGTATCTAGCATTCGTTCCAACTGGCAAGATTCCGCAGCCTCAGCGTTTCGTCTTCTGATCGATAGGCCACTTGAACTGAATAGTCGCATCACATACTGGAAAGAGCGCTCGATAAGCACACGCAAAGAATGCCACTTCAAAATGGTTCAAATGGAGCAAAATTCCAATGCGGTATTCTGCTTTACGTTGATGTTACAAAGTAAAATATTTCGTAATCTACACCTTTATCTTTACAACTTTACATCTTTACCGTAAGGTGTAGATTACACGTAGAACACCTAATGCATTCACTTGCCCTAACAGATTCCGACAAGGGAATGCTCAGATTAAGATTCGTCAATTAAAAGAATTCTAACTTCCCCCTCTCTGTATTTGCAGCATTGCAATCCCGCGGGCAAATTGAGCTTGTGATATTTGCATACGTTTGACTGAATACAATCAAACCGTCCCAGTCAAGAAAGCCAATGTTAGTGTAATGGAAGCAAGCGCCTTTAAATGTTGTTCAAACGTTCTCTATGGTGATTTGAGGATTGAGGTGTGTATGGTGATATTTTTCATACATCCAAATTTCAAGTCTTTCACAATTTACTTGTCATCTTCACTGTCAAACGCATTGCAACAGTTTCCATTCCGTTTTGATTGTCCGTTTTGTAGCTCGTTGCTACAATGTTGCAACTGTCGCCAATATCCAACCTTTCTCAATACTCTTCCAACATTAATGCCTCACTATAAACCCATTCTAATATGTGGTGGATACAATTTTCCGCTGTAACCTTATTTTAGGTGCATCCCACACCTAATTTGCTTCACGCGCATTGGAACTACATTTACATACTTTCACGTACAACCCTTTTTCCAGGACTGTTAGTAATAAGGCAAAGAAGCAAAAGCACGTCAAGTTATATGGTCTAAACGCAAACAACTAAGCGAACAATACAGCCTACAAAAAAAAAAAAAAAAAAAGGGTCACGCACCACATTTCATCTGGTCAAATTTTCGTGCATATGTTACTACTGTCCATTCTGGTGACGCACATTACTTTAATATTGTGTGTCACTGTACAGCAGAAGAAGTTGTGTTCACCACTTTTAAACGTTCAAGCCCCTTACTTTTATCTACAAATTTGCGTACTCTGTATATTGCACACCGTGCGAACAGACGGATACTTTGAAAGTTTGACGCGTATCCATCCAAAGACGCAGCACCAGAAGGTGAGACGGACCAGTGCGTTCCAAGAAGGGGATTAAGTTCAAAGGGCGAAATGTTGGGGCCCTCTTCCATAAGTACACAATTTTGGAGGCAAAGTTATTCCCAATTCCAATGAAACTATAGCAAATTTTGTCCCAGTTGGGCGCCTGACTCGTGAATTTTGGGCTCCCTGAATCCTGGGGCCGAGTACCTTGCACCTTTGCACCACCCTTAATTGTGGCACTGAGACGAACAATTCAGCTAGTGAATTCCAATAGGACAGGACATTCCCGGGACATTTTACGTACCACAGTCAACATGAACACGAGACATCACAGGACCCTTCTCTTCCCAAAAATGCCAAGGGTGGCCGAGGTTAGCCTCAAACTCAGGACGTCTGGCACGTGAGATCACCACCTTGCCCCATGTGCTGAGGTGTCACGCGCGATCACCACCTTGCCTCGTGTGCTGAGGGTTACTGTTGGCTAGCACGTACTAGCCGGTGTAGTACTACAGTTGATCAAAGTCTGTTCATATCGTTTGACACCAATTCATAATCGGCCACCCGTCAGAAGTGGACCACCTAGGTATGGTCATTTCGTATAAAGTTAAATGGGCACGACTCTGAACTTGACTAAGCATCACATAGACATCAAGCGACATGCATACTCTTCAATTTCAAATGCAATGCAATGCAGTTTACTCGATAGAAATTGAAGTTCTTGCCAAGGACGTTCCACTGTTGGGTCGGTCCACTCAATGCAACGTGTCATAGCTATAGCAGGGCTAACAATTCTCGGTCGTAAAGCATAGCTACACGGGCGAGATTACCCAAGATGCCAGTTGGTGACGTCACTGCTTCGAAACCAATACAATGGCGTACTTTTAAGATGACCAATTGTGACGGTACTGTCCGTCTTTTGACTAGATTGTCTACTGGATTTGGGTAGCTTAATTAACATTTTTTCCCGAAGCTACCATTAAAAACTTTTACAGAATTGACCGAACAAATAAAATGCTAAACGTGCATTCTATATTTATTTTTCAGCATAATTCGTTTGTTTTGCTAGCCCTTACCGTACTACAATTTGTATAAGTGCACAGGACAAGCATGGATGGTAAGTATACTGGTCTGGTTATAACTTTAAAAAGGACTACAATCTCAGAAACGTGGATACGGGAATACTCTACCACAATGTCTGTAATTGCCCATGTACTACGAATAAACCTATTTAAGACTGCATGGGTCTATTCATGACATCAGGCCCCTTGCAAATGGGATGTCTGCAGGTTTCTTTAACTGGGCTCCTGGGACCAAGTTACTGACCCGAATGACAGCTTTTGCCAGTATTATGAATTTACACTACAATCTATCAGACATAAAACATTACAAAAAATACCTTTCTGACATTAAAACTCTACTTAAACTCATAAACTACTTTATACACACTCATAAAATTCAAACTGGATCAAATTTTTGCATTCTCAACGTCACGTGAGTTATGGAATTCTACTACGTAGAAAATTTTGATGTACTCGGAATTTTGGTGTAATTCATACAAAATTTGATGTAGCCTACTCGGTAGATACATATGTGAAAAACGTCACTATTGTGTAAAAATCAGTGTAGCACACGTGTTACAGTAATAATTCCCCAACAACAACATGACATGCGGGTAACAACATGCTCATGGAAACAACAACAAAGAGGAAGAAAACGAGCCACAAATTGTCTGTACCTAACAACAATAAATAGTACCATATGCACGGATTGAGCAAGCTAATCCGTGCAAATAATTAATGGGATAGAAATGGTAAATAACCAAGCAGGCAAGAGGGGGAAAAAAGCACCACAAAAAGAGCCACCGGTGTTATTTACTTACATGGCAAGACTGTATTACACTACACCAGGGCAATCACTTTGGAAATTTATAGTCACTAACGGCGTCAGATCGATCCAGATTACTTCAGTTAGCCTAAGCGATATTGGATCCGATCGGTTGAACGCCGTATTAGCTGACCAAAGATCCTTTTGAATAGCAATGGTCTGAGGACTATGAAAGACTTGTGGTTTGACGAATTAATTGTACAAACTCAACCAACTAGTGGAGGGTGAGGGACAAAAACTACCAACGAGTAGAATGTTAGAGATCATCAGAAGAGCAAGATTTTTTTTTTCAAAGGCGAGTTCTTGCTGCGCCGAATGAGATCTGTGGTCTACAATATTTTACACAATTTGAAAAATAAGTCAAAATGTTATATTAACACTGGCTATCACCAGTGTCAGAAAGGATCGACCTAGGACAAAATTTCAACTTTAAGAGCATATAACTCCGTCAAAAGTCAACAACTTTAAACCAAATTTGGAATCTAGCCTTGACTAGTCTTACACGTCTTACAGCGTCAAGGCCTGTCTGCAGTCCAAAAATTGTGAAATTCGGTCCCGCCTAACCCGAGATACAGAGCCTGACGGGCCAAATAGACAACTTCCTGTTCTTGGTCTTGTTCTTCTGGGGATGTACCTTTTGTCTGTTCTCTCTACATGTTAAACTATTTGTCCTAGAAAGCTGGTTCTTAGCTCATTGTACAGGTATTGCTCCGTAGATGTGCCTTTCCATAAGACCTTTTCTAATTGGTCAAGTAGTACGGGGGTTACGGGGCTCTAAATGAGCAAGATTGATTGTTATACATGGTTTTAAATATTGTTATTATGCAACAATGCCAATTCGCAAACGCCACCTGTAAGACGTGGACTGAAGATTAAGGGATTTGTTTCCATTGTTAACACTGGCGATAGCCAGGTTAGTAAGGGTCTACCTAGGGTCACTGCGTTAAAACTCTCAGCTTTAACCATCAACTGCACTGTTTTACAGTTTAGCGGCAATTCTAAAAGTATAAACACGAATTAATAAACAAAAACGGAACGTTAAATGTTTAGAGCAAGGGTCTAAAAGTCAAAACCTAGAAGGAACACGGACAAGCTTTGACAGTCAGATCTAGGTGTAATATTTCGTAAGAAGCTGGTAAGCATTACACCCTTACTACCCGGTGGCCAGCAATAAATACATTTTGACGAAAAACTGTAAATCCTCCTACATGGACCCATGTGATGAACCAGTAGTAGTAGGCATACGTTTCCTGCTTTGCTTTATGTTGAAAATTATTTTTCGATTTACTAACACAACAGCATATTCGCAGCAGAGAGCATTATTGCTTATCCTCTACCACAAATCGATGAAATGTAATAAAAAATTCTAAAGCATCAAAAGACAAAATGCCAAACTTCACAAGAAAATTGTGTTTTAAAGTTACGTAACAATATTCTAAGAACAAAGAAAACCTGCTACGACCGTTCATACACACGTTTTATCCGAATAGACTAGAACTAAGCTAACCACCGGGTAGTAAGGGTCTAATGCTTACCAGCCACTTACTGACGAAACTTTACACCTGGACCCTGACTGTCAAAGCTTGTCCGTGTTCCTTCTAGGTTTTGATTCTTAGACCCTTGCTCTAAACATTTAACGTTCTGTTTTTGTTTATAATTGTTCAGCTTGAACCAAAACGCATAAATCTTACATTATAAACCAAAGTCTCATAGCAGAAACGAAGCAACGACGAACCCTGAAAAGGGAACGCCTACAATCAAATCGGGCGAGTGTGTCAATTCTTTGGCTAAAAGTTGAAATTGGCACATTGTTGCCTCGACTAACAATTCATTCTGCGCAGTCATCGCAGAGGCATGTGGTAAATGACGTCATTCACGAAGGACACTAATTTTTCACACGGTACGGATCGCTCAAACCAAAGCGATAAACTGGCAGTGGGGAGGAAGGCCTGAACGGCAAAGCCCGTGTGCAAAACTGAACCAAAAGTGCCTGCCCAAGAAGCAAAATTGCCTGTCGCGTACAACGTTTACGCCACACCGACCGAAAACTGGGAAACAACTACGGGCGAAACAAAACCCCGGGCGAAGTCGGGTGCATCTGCTAGTTCTTTTATATTTCTCAAATTATGGGGAAAAAACGTTACAGATGTGCTGCCATTACAGATGTGCTGTTCCAAATAATCCATATTGGCCTAAACTGATTGATTACAAGTGATCGCGTCGTTACTGAGAGCGTACTTTTTTTTTTTTTAATTACATATTTTAATTTGCATGTTAAAGACTGGACTCACCAATGTTGGTCACCACCAACCAAGCAAATCATTGGCCACGTTAGTTTTAGCACTATCCCTTCGGAACTGAAGTTATGCTGGCCGAAGTAAAACTTGAGACTTCCTTATCTTTCCTACGTTCCTCAGGCATTTTTTTTTCCCAGTCCCATATCATGTGCATAGGTTAGCCATGGGCGTCGAAACAGTATTCACTGGGTTGTAGACGAGGATGGGACCACTAGGCTGTGCTTGGACAACTGCCAGGGGCTTAATATCCCCCCCCCCCCTTTTTTTTTTTTTACCGGGCCTTGTTTGGGGACATTGCGACTGAAGAGGTCAAATAAACATATCTTAGCAAACCAACTAGCTAAAATCTAGTAGTCGGCTGCCGT
>JAHWFP010119420.1:29762-43557 GCA_023313725.1 Lithobius niger | reverse complement strand
CCCCCCCCCCCCCCCCCCGTCGCGCTTTGCAAACGGGACAATCTTCAGTCATGATTTGTGCCGAGGAAATATTGAGAATATGATGCCGTAGCAGTTGAAGGAGCTTGGTAATCCATTGTGGCAGGTGCCATTTGGAGTTATGACATAAAATCAACATCTTGTGACTCATAATTCCAGATGTGCCATCCCTCACTCTTCGAATTGTTTTTAAATTGTTTTTACATTTCTCTGAACTGAAAACCTTGTTTCGCTTTTGAATTATTTCCATAAAATGGTGGCCTAACTCGCAATTGTATTGCTCAGTTTTACTTAGCATTACAAATTAATTAGGCTATTAAACTTACTGCTATCAATAGCAATTTTGGGTTTGTTCAACCATCTTTACTGTAAGAATTATGGGATGGTCAGTTTTAAGCAGTGGCATTTTGCGGTCAAGTTTCTGGCTGTCAATTGTAACTCGGTTGGTATGATTGTTGAATGTTAAACAAAAGTTTCTTATAGACAGGACGACTTTTCCAGAAAAGGCTCTCTAAAACGAGTTGGACAAATGTTGAGACGTCTGATTTTAACCTAATTTGAGCATCAAACTGAACCTGCCCGGTGTCATGTGGAATTTCTCCTCCTAAGCCCGGAATTCAAGATGGCATCCACTTTTTTGCTTCTAGCATCTAAACCGGTCATCTAATTAGTAACAAAGTAGTTACTAACTATGTTTAGAATAAAATTTCCTTCAAAAAAGATTATATTCGTATTTTGCGTAAAATTAAGCCTCTTGACTCAAATTCACCTGAATTTAAAGTTCTAAAATGCTTTTGGAGGTGTCCTTTCCAATGTTTTGAGGGTCACCAAGTGTTGGAAGAGGTTCCACGACTATTGTATTATGGTAGCGGAAGTGCTTCTTCCAATATGGGTATGAAATAGCTCTCAAGGCATTTTAATGGTACATGTTAAAACATTTGTGCACTCGGCATTTTAAGTCCATACTGAGCCAGGGGTAAAGTCGCATTCAAGATGACGATACAAAATATACGTATCATTTTTCATCTAAACCTAATTGCATATATTTATCTTAATTAGATCGGCTACTGCAGCAATTTAAAATTGGAACTTGTCGTAAAACGACGCAAATAGCACAGTGCAAATAACTGTCGTAGCTTAGCTTCTAATAGCAATAAATCGTTATAATTACCCTTGTTGGAAAATATACATCTTCGTCTTTCATCTAAGCCTAATCATATCCATTTATCTTAATTAGAATGGATATTGCCGTAGTTTAAAGATGGAACTTGTCGTAAAACGATGCAAAAAGCACAGCGCTACAATGTATATCAACTTTCATAGCTTAGCTGATAATTAAAATAAATCGTTATAATCCTTGTTGGAAAATATATATCTTCATCTTTCATCTAAGCCTAATTACATATATTTATCATAATTAGATCGGCGACTATACAGCAGTTTAAAGATGGAACTTGTCACAAATCGACCCATAAAGCAAAGCGCTACAATGTAGATAAACTCTAGTTGCTTGGCTAATAATTAAAATTAAGGAGCGCGGTAGCAATCCTTATGTAAGCCTCAGCATGAACTTCCATGTTAAACGTCAAACTTTGAACTCCTATAGTTTCGCCCAGAATTGACATAGACCAACGAAATTCGGTATTTGGGGTCGTGTCGTAACTATTTCACCACATTACAAATTTTAATGACAATAATCAAACCGTTCGGCGTCCACAGCATGGCCATTTCTTGTTGTTGTTGTTGGGACTCTTTGCCCTCACCTGGAGACCGAACCACTGAACCGATTTTCAAGTTCTGTAGCTTAAAACGTAGGTCTGGACAAGGCCTAGAGCCTTTCGCAGGCTATTTTAACGTAACTACAATATTCTTGACACGGAAAGCCAAATGGGCTAAAACTTTTGCTCTCACCTAGAGATCGAACCAATGAACCGATTTTCAATTTGTATAGCTTAAAATGTAGGTATTAACACCGACCAGGGCCTTTTGAACCCGATTTTGATGTGACTGCAGTATACTCGTCGGCAGAGCAATTATTATTGTAGAGCACTGGGCAGAAATCATTAAGTGGAGTAACAAATTTTTGCAGAAAACATAAATTTGGTACACAAGTCTTTCTTAACAGTAAAAATCGAACCAGCCATGGACCCCAATGAAATACCCAAAGTGCCATCAGTGCCCCCCCCCCCTCCCACCCCAGAACCTCCTCGTGATGCCTCCCAGGGGTTTGGGCAACAAATTCTTATAGATCAAGCTAAAAACATGAAATTGGGTGCAAAAGTCACTCTTAGCAGTATAAAACGAATCAGCCATTGAAAAGACTCTCTTATAACAATTATTTTAAGGTGATTACAGTGTTCTTTTCTGTGTTATTCTTGCTAAAACAAGGAAAAAAATAAGGGATATTAGTATTAAAAAACGCTTAAGCGTATAAAATACGGATGTAAGCCTTAAAAAAATTAAAGCCCTAAAGGAACAGATATTAGAAAAAGACATGTAAGCCATCAGCGTCGCACTAATACGTGTAAAAGAAGCTCCAGCTTGTTTTTTGGGTCGCTGGAGCGTTTTTTAATACTAATATCCCTTATAAATCGTTATAATTACCCTTTTTGGAAATATACATCTTCACATTTCATTTAAGCCAACAATGTCAGTGGGTCTTAATTAGAACAACTATTGGCAGCTGTCAGTTACTGTAATATACATATGCGCTGTTGTAGTGTAGCTTACATAAATGGCCTATTAGAACTTAAATGCCGAATTGGGGTCAAAAGGATTAATTTTAAGCAAAATGTGAATAGAACCGTTTTTGAAGAAAATTTTATTCTAAGCAAAAGTTGGTGACCAGTTTATTTTGAATCGGATGAAAGGCTTAGACGCTGAAGCAAAAAACTGTTTTTTGCTCGCCGCTTTTAAACACTATCTTGAATTCCGGGCTTAGAAAGAGAAATACGACTTGGTACTGGGCAGATTCGGATTTAGCATGCTCAAATTAGATTAAAACCACCAAGTGCTCAGATGTCTCAACATTTGCCGTTGAAAATTATTTTTTGTTTTTTTTTCTTCCAGTAATCTCCGAGATGCCGGGTTAAGACCTGGCTGAGGTCTTTCCATGTTGCAAAAGCGAAGGGCCTGGAAATGTACTACTCATGCTCGTTTGTTGTGGCATGGAAAAGTCCTAAAATTTCTTTGAACATTTTGTCCTTTTCCATCCCGAGATCACAGAGATGCACCGACGTTGGCATCAGAAATGTTCTTTGGCTACATCGGCCTTCAGAGCATCGCCATTGGTTTTAGGCAGCTGATGTTAATACACCGGAAATGCACACTTTTATATTTTTGGTGACAGAGTCACAGTAAATTTTAGGCCTACAGAAATTTAAGATTTTGTTTGTGAAATCCTCCGAATTCTTTCCAATTCCGAGAGGTTTGGAACTTAATATACCACTTTACTTTTTTAAACATTGGATCGCTAGATATCGCAAACAAAAATTGCACCATGCTCTTTCAACATCGTAATTAGCTTTTTACCACATGGGTGCATCCTTAAACCGTGGTAATTGAAAAGTAAAGGACGTTACTTCGGATTATTTCCCTCAAAACTGTGATTAAGAAACGAAACAGGCGTTATAAACGCACTCTGTTAGCTTTAAAGAGCGAGTTCTTTTTCAACTCTTAATGTTTCCCTAATGAGTTCTAAGTTGAAAGTTCTGCTGCTAATGCTGCCATGCCCCATGAGGCATGACACCCATTCTGCTGCCATAGGGGAGTTTAATTAGCCCTCGTGTCTGCCAAGTTAAAACACGGCAGTCTTGTGTGTGTCCGTGGCTGCAATGCCATTCCCCTTTTAAAATCATCTTCCTTCAGACTGGTTGGTTGCTTAAGCTGAAAATTTAATGGAAACATGACTCAACAAATTCGAGTACATGTCCTTAAAAAAAACCTTTGATTGAAAGAAATTTGGGGGTCAACAGACCTAGGGTTGTAGCTATGACAACGATGGTGTTGTTTTTGTAAAGTACCTTCAGTCTTTTGAGTCCCTATGTTTTGTGATCATGATGAAAGTAACTGTCTCTGCATGTCCAAACTGACTTCGGAATAAATCGCATGTAATTTGCACAAAATAGACAAGAAAAATTGACTTATTTGGAGTTATCATTACATAGAAATAAAAAAATGTTATTATCGTTAGTTTAGTACGCAATGAACTGTAAAACATTCTTCACGGTGTATGGTGTCAAATATTTTGACTCGCCTCCCCCCCCCCCCCCCATATGTACATTCTTGAGATATTGTGAGTGGTTCCCATCACTTTCTTTAATGGGTCCAAACTAAAAGGCAAGCTTGACCAAGTTTCACACCCGAGAGAAATGAGCAAGAGGATACAAGATCTTATCAAGTTAGTGACCTATAGAGGACTTTTAAAAAGGTCCCCCTCTAGAGGACATCCTGTGTACAGAGTTTGAGTATGGCAAGTTCAAAACCTGAATTTAAGTGATCAACTTCTTCGAGGCTCAACTGATCGAGGCCCATCAAAATTGAAAGAATAATGGTTACCTCTCTAGAAAAAAAGGTACGGTATGACTTCCTCGAGCTATTGTAGGCTATTAAAAAAAATAGGCCTACACCACGTAAAACAAAGCTCGCCATTTATTTTTGCGAATGTTGACTATAATTATATCGCTCAACTCTATAAACAACTATTGAAAAAAAAAGCACAGATTGCGAGCTTAGTCACTTGTGAAAGAAAAAAATACTTAAGTGAAATAAATGTATTAAAGATCACTAAGTACTCATTCAAAACCCTGGGCCTTTTTTTTTTTTTGGCATGAGCTAAACACCGACGCTTCTTCGAGGCCCAGCGTTGTTTGAGGGGCCGGCACTCAAAGGCGTAAGTACGTTAATGGAAAATTTGTTAATTAGACTATTTTATTGACTTTGAAGTTTTTTGATTTAATTATTAGCCCAATGGCAAATACCAGCATATATTAAAGTTGGGCAATTAAAAATCCAGTCCCAATATAGACCCTATATCCTAAAAAGAAAAAAAGCTGGTGGATGCGCAACAGGTTAGGGGCCCCAAATTCACCACTTAGGGGCCGAAATAAAAAACATGGTAAAATAAACTGAAAGCTTGACTCCAAAACAAAACAGTCGTTAGGGGCCCCCCCCCCCCATTATTTTGCCGTTAAACTCTCTGTGGAAAATGCTAATTGCAGCACTGACCATATCTCTGAAATAATAAATAAGTTTGACTAAACATAGCAAAAATCGTGTCATACAGGAAAGCCAACTGGAAGCAATGGTGTTTCAACTTAGTTTTGTTGATTTGTTTTTATTCACAGCTGCGGTTGAGTAGATTTGGCGGTTTTGTCATACTTGTTTATTGACTGTTTTCATAATCATCTGCCTGGAATACGATGACTGTATTATTCCTACTCACTTCACCCTACCTAAAATTACTTTTAAAATGAGTTGTGTGTGTTTGTGTACTACGTGGAGATATGATGTCATTTGATCTCTATTAATTAACTCCAGGAAAAATAGCTGAGATTCATTAGAAAATGCTTGAACTTAACGGTTAAATAGGTTTTGAGGTTCATGTGTGGGACAGACAGACAGGTGAGTGAGTGTGCGTTACGCCAAATGGCATCAATACATCAAATGACACAGTAGCTCTACCAGTATAGTAGTAGTAGTGGTGGAAAACACAGTTGGTGAACAATTGGTGAATGCGTGTTATCAATAGCGTGTGAAAACCTTTTGACTGAAGAGTTATTTCACCTGTCATAATTTACTTGGAAGTGTCCCTCTACTCAAGTGGAAACAATTAGTCAATGTGGATACCTTTCCAAACTTTTTATTTTTATTTATTTCTGTTTTGAAACTTCATCTTCACGAATTCACGGTTCACGAATTTTTTTTTGTATGTCAAACATTTTGTAGTGCCCTCCAAGAAGGAAATCACAAACTGGGAAAAAGTTATTTTTGGACTACAAATGTACAGGGTGGTCCACATAAAACTGACGACCCCATATTTTTAAAGTCCAACTTTTCTAGGTAGCACCCCTCAGAACCAGGAGAGCAATCCTTTCCCCCCCCCTCCCCTCCTACATGATTTGAGTGTTTACAAGGGTTGGAAGCTGCCCAGTTGTGTCAATTTTTATTTAATCAAGTTTTTTCAATAAACTTTCTAGAAAAGCCTTTTCTTCTGGTTCCTTGGTAAGGAGTGACGGACAGACCCGCAAACAGTGCTTATTGTGTGAAATTTGACACAAGATGGGGTGCAAGGAAGGAACATCCCTGTTTTATTGAACATTTGTTACTTTACCTTGTCCTTTTTTAAAAATTAGGCACGTTTTCCTTCCAACTAGCTACTTGTTGGTACGGAGGACTACTTTCTTAATTCAGCTAGAGGAAATCATCTGCAGACAGTCTCAATATGCATACGAAAAGAGCACTTTTCTTTGGGGGGAGGGGGAGTCACATTTTTTTTGGATGTTCAGTGAAGAGGGGTCAATATTTTTTCAGGGTTTTTAAGAGGGGGGGCATCGGGGTGGTCACATTTTCATTTCCTCCAATCCTGTCCCATACATTTCTTTTTACACTGTGCAAGGCCAGGGAAATAATATAAAAGCCAGCTCATTCCAACCCCCCCCCCCCTTCACCAATGACAGATCTTTCGGGGAGGGGGGGGGGGTGTTAGGGCAATCGTTTAGAGGTCTATGATGTTCCATGATTATTCATTACGTACTACATACATTAGGGGAAGATCTATGATGTCATGTAATTTGGAAAAACGAAAAGCTTACACGAAAATCTGCCCCCTCCCCGACAAAAATATCTTAATAGAACATAATAGCCTCGGAGCCAAAAATAAGGGTGGGGTCACCCACGGTCCCAGTAGCGAAAAAATATAAATTTCACCCTGAAAGGCTATTTGTGTTGTGCTCCACCTCTTTATCCCAATCCTGCCTTCCAAGGAAATTTCCAAGTTCCAGGTTTTACGAAAAGCGTCCTTAAAATTTCGGACGCGACAAAAGGACCCTAAGGTCCCGAAATTAAGGGCGAAAGTGTTCTTAAGATCGCTGATCAAGGGGGAAACAAACACAGTAAGAATCGCCGAAATTCTGAAATTCTTTGCAAAACTGGTATCAGCCCAAAACTGAGGAAAGTAGTAAGAAATTCCAAGTTTCAAACAAGAAGTGCCCACTAGTAGTGATATCCATCCACACCATTAACAACCACCAAGTTCCTGAAATTATTCGCTTTGTAAAGGAGTGATATCCGCCCAACACAACAAAAGTAGTATGAAATATCAACTTTCTAAAAGGTGTCTCCCTTTCAAAGTAGTCCAACAAAAGCCAACAACGCCAGTAAGAAACACCCAAGTTTCTAAGATACCAAAACCCAAACCAACAACAGTCGTTAAGAAACATCAAATTTCTTATAAAAATTGTCCCCTTGCAAAACAGTCATATCCACCTACTAACGACAGTGGCACTAAGAAACCAGTACGGAACTAACGCAAGACTAAAGAAACTGTAACCATGAAACTAACATGAACTGACAAGAAGGTAACAAGAAACTATTCGAACTACTGGGAAGCCAGCAAAATAACTTCCATTAACCCATGACACTACTAACATTACGTTTGTGCCAAACTGGAAAAAAAACTATATAATAATAATAATATGAGGTTTAACCATACATAGATGGCATGGAGCAGGAAGGGCAAGGCCGCTTATTCCTGTCCAGTCTTTAACAGGAGTTAGCAAACGCGCATGTTAACCAGCGGATCCAGCACAAATTCTGGTCGTTTCAAAAAGCGCTTGAGACATGACTTCCTTAAAAGAGCTGTAAAGCTTTTTACAGAGGATGCACTCACGGTCTGCTCGGGCAAGGAGTTCCATGGGTGGACCACCCTCACCCCAAAAAAATGTCTTCTACACTCCAAGTTTGCCGACACCACTGCCAACTTTAAGGAGTGACCCCTAGTCTTCGTAACAGGGCTGGGGTCAAAGAAAGGCATGTCGACAGCCAAGAAACCTCTAACAATCTTGAAAGTCATACACAAGTCTGCCCTCAGTCTGCGCAGCTCAAGTGACTCTAAACCAACCCGAAGGAGACGATCACCGTAGGACAGGTCCCTCAGGCCAGGTAGCCACTTTGTGAAGCCACGCTGCACCGACTAAATAAGATCGATATCCCTTAATAGGTAAGGTGATCAAACCTGACTTGCATATTCAAGAAGCGGTCTCACGAAAACCTTAAAGGTCCATGTCTTTACAAGCAAGTTACCGGACAAAAAGCAACGTTCCACGATAGCAAGACGTTTAAAAGCTTTTGCAACAAACAACAAGGTTGCAGTGTGTTGATGACTTTAAATCTGCTGTAAGGTGGACACCTAGATCATTTATCTCGAGAACCCCAGGAAGTGGGAGATCATGCAAAAAGTATGGACTAACGGTTTACCGCCGGCCAATGTGAAAAACTTGGCACTTTTCAGTTGAAAGAGGGAGCTGCCATGTCCCACTCCAATGGGAAACAACCTCAATCCCCCGGACAAGGGCGGCAGAGTCACAAACCCAGTCAACCACCTGTCCCCCCAGATTTAAATCGTCGGCAAATTTGAACTGATGTGTCGAAAGATGTTCACACTGAAGATCATTTAGAAAGATCACAAAAAGCAATGGCCCCAGTACTGATCCCTGTGGGACACCGCTATTAATGGTGGCAGGTCCCGAAAACGATTCACCAATCCTGACTCTTTGCGATCTACCAACGAGAAAAGCCTTTATCTACCCCAACAGGCAACCAGAAATGCCAAGCCATTCAAGCTTAAGAAGAAGCTTGGAGTGGACGACGGATTCAAAGGCCTTCTTAAAATCGAAAAAAATTACGTCTGATGGGACGCCCACATCAAGGGCCTCGGTCCAGAGATCGAGACAGCGAAGCAGCTGGCACGTCGTACAGCGGCCAGGCAGGAATCCGAACTGGTCTTTAGAAAGGTGGCCATTTTTCATCAGGAAAGGTAACATATGGTTTTTAACTATCGATTCCATGACTTTACATGGGACGGATGTTATAGAGATTGGCCGATAATTCTTGAGGTCAGCTGGATCCCCTTTCTTAAAAATTGGGACGACATTTGCAGTAGACCACACAGTAGGGATGGATGCATTGTCAAAAGAAAGCTGAAAAATATGTGAAAGAGGGACACAGATCTCGTTTGCGACCTGCCTATAGAAGAAAGCAGACTATCCGTCAGGGCCCACAGAGTGGCTAGGTATTAAATGCATTAGGGCTGACCGCACAAGACAAGGAGAAAAAGTGACATGATTACAGAAGCTCATAGGTAAGCTCGAAACCGGGGGACCACATTGGAGTAAGTTATCAACAATACAGTTTGAAGCAAAAAAAGAATTTAAAAGATTCTCCTTATCAGGTTCGTCCTTAATATAATTGCTATTCAACTTTAAAGGAGGCAGTCCACGCTTTTTTCCGGTCTGAAAGCGGTAAAATCGAAACGGAGCAGAAAGGTTTCCTTCTTTAATAATTTTGATCTCCTGGGAGGAACGCCAGTCCGAAACAACGCGATCATATTCTTCAACCAAGCAATTTTAACCAATACGGTCCTCCATTGTCTGTGACACACGAAGACGCCGCCACTTGACGAGTTTTTGCCTGGCAACCCTCCTAATATTAGCTGGCAAGCGAGCACCCAATCTACGCTTCCTGGTTGGCTTACCACGGGAGCTTCGGACCTGTTTATTAACAATTTCCAAAAAACCGGACCAGGTCGAGTCCACCCCATTGCAAGAGCGGAACACGTCCACATGCCAGTTCACTAGGCTCAATTTATTCCGAAGAGCATTGAAATCAATCTTACCCATGCGGGCAGGAGGTGGTAAATTACAAAATTCTGCGCAGTTGACAGAAAAGTAACCATACAATGGTCACTAGTCTCAAGATGTTCACTCACATCAACATCAAAGATTAGAAGCTCATCCTGGGCGAAAATAACGTCGAGTATATTTTCACCACGGGTGGGTTGTAGGACAAATTGTGTAAGTCCCAATGGGCGGGTGATAGCTAAGAAATTTCGGTGATTCAAGTTTGATGCGGTAAGGGGGTCCCATTCCACAGTTGAAAGGTTAAAATCACCAACAATCACATTTTGGTACCTGGTATCAATGTTGGACACGATAAACTGACCCAGGTTTTCAAACGAAACGTTACAGTAATTGTTTAGCAAATACCCAAGGTTAAATTTAAAGTTTAGACCTGGCATAATAATTGAAAGCGCCTCAGCCTTAGAGGATCTCACCTCACAATGGATGGCCAAATTTACCCGATACAGGACCGCCAAGCCCCCACCATGCGAAGCGCGATCAAAGCGGATTATTTTGTAGCCGAAGCGACCCACAACCATTGCGTCGGTAATCGACGGCGTAAGCCAAGACTCAACAATAAATAACAAATCAAATGAATTAGTCGCCAGAAGGGCAGATAAATGTGCACCATTTTTAACAACACTCCGAGCATTTATAAGGACACAAGAAAGTCCACAAGTTTGACGAACACGAGCGGGGTTGACATCTGTGACAGGAAGACAGTCTGTAGGCGTATCATTCCCAGTTAACACCATTAGTTTTCCGGGCGGCAGTGAAGTGAGGCAATTTCTTTGTGAAGATACGCTTTGCCCTTAGCAGTAAGGTGGAGGCCATCATGTACAGTAAGAGTTATCTGCACAGAGATGGGAATCAATGCAAACAAAATAATAGTTTTTGTCAACACAGAGTTGCCTCAGGATCATATTTGTTGTTGTTACCAATTCATCTTCCATGTGCATAGATTTGTGCAATCTTGGAAAAAGTCCAATGAAAGAAATAGAGCAATTTTTATTTATATAGGAAGAAACAAGCCACACTAACATGAAAATAATTCAGAAAACCAGTAAGACACTAACCAACATGTAACCAGCACTAACTATCCAACAACTTCCACGTGCTTCGCGTTAGCATCTTACTAGTCTCGCCTTCCTTTTTGATTAGCTTCTAGTCGGGATGAAACGTCAGAAAAGAATTTGAGATTTTACCGATACTTGTACTGCCACGCCAGAGATAGCATCGAAATTAATTGGTAAAATTTCAACAAGTATCAACAAATGTATCCAATGCAAAAGGCAGTAAAATGAGTTATATCGTCATCATTTTAAACTTTCACAAGGCTGGCTTAAAACATTACAGGTTTAATGTCCGAAGTTCGTACACGAAATTAACATGACACTGACACAAAGCATGCAAGACACTAACGCTAAACTAGTAATACGTTCTAACAATAAAACAGTAACACGAAAATGCCTAGAAATTATAAACACGAATAACAAGAAACGAGAAAGACATTCAAATTACTGTGAATTAGCCAATAATGAATTGACAAGAAACTAAAATAGGAAGAAACCTAACATAAAACTAAGCAGTGTACTATGAAAGAAATTGGTAAAGGGCTGCCAAATTTCCGCCTCAAAAGTGATATCCACCTGAAACCAAAGAGGGTAGCAAGAACCCAAACGTTTCTAAACAGTGTCTTCCTTGTAAAGCAGTGATATCCACCAACACCAACAATAACAACAAAACCACCGAGTTTATATGAACTGTGCATTGAAAAGTAGTGATATCTACCAACAACAATAGCAAGCAACTCGCAAGTTTCTATAAAAAAAATATCTGCCTTTCAATTAGCCACATCCACCCAATTAAAACAATGGCAGTAAAAACCAAAAAATTTATAAAATAGTGTTCTCCTAGCAAATAGTAATACAACCAACAACAGTAGTAACAAACACCAAGTTTGTCAAACGTGTCAGCCTTACAAACTTGTGTTGTCCACCAAAACAACAGTCACAAGAAACTAAGTTTCTCAAGTCTTCGCTTGAGCAAAACAGTGAAATACACTTAAAATGAATAACAGTTGTGAGAACCACCAAATTTCTAAATGTCATACGCCTTGCAAAGCAGTGATAACCACCAACAGTGACATGAAATAGCAACTTTCTGAAAAGTGTCTACCTTCCAAAGCCTACAATAAGAACCACTCGATTTCTATATAGTTATCATGGGAACAAACACATCTGGAGTGAGATGAGTCGGAAGACCCAAAAATGTATGGGATTCTTTAAAGATTAAATCACAGTAATACAATCAAGGTATCAAACAGTACACTACATACTCGTTTCCTCATTAAATGAACGAATTTTTTCTTCAAAAAACTCACACTTAATTTCTGACTCTAAAACTGAAGGTTCTTTTAATCTTTTATGGGGGAATGTTATTATAGCTACTTGTTATAGAGTGAATTATACAGGGTGTCCCAGAACACCCTCACAACTTTGAGGGAACGGGGGGGGGGGACTAAGGCCCACACTCTGGGTTTCAATCTGGGTTGTAGGTGTAATCCAACTAAATTGAACGAAGCATTTTGCTGCCATGTACGTCCCTTTACGACGTCTTTGGCCTGATCGAGTAAGACATAGGGATGCAGAGGAAATGCCTAATGTTTGACCGCCTGCCATTTCGGATGGACTCATCGTTTCGAAGTGATCGTTGCCTAATGAAAAATTTTCAAATAAGTTATTGCTTTACCCTCCATTCCATTGAAAGTTTCCGAGTTGGGGTCCCTGCCCCTCCCACCCCAGGGGGTCAGGCGTAATGCTGGTTGTACGAAAAGGTAGATCCTGTAACCAAACTTACATTGCCAGAGTTTCACTATTTTCTTTCAACCCTTTAAAAAATCAGAAGATTTCAGACATGATCAACAAGAATACAACTGTCATCTGTCATTTTGTATGGTATGTGTAATGACATGCAGTGTTATTGAAAATTTTCGGGCCAAAGCCATATTTGCAATGGGCTGCAGTGCCCCCCCCCCCCCTTCCCCCCAAAAAAGAAAAGGTTGTACGATTTTTGTTGTGTGGCGGAAGTAAGGATAATTAAAAACAACAACAGAATTATTGGCGGTGGCGAGCCAGAAAAATTAACTAGCCAGCGACGATGCAAGTAGCGTTTGATTTTTGGCCGGTAAAATTAATGCGATATGGCGAGCACGTTCATTCTTTGCACGTTAGCAATGAAAAAGAGCGAGTGTTCATTCTTTGCAAGATAGCAGTTTAAAAGGGCGAACGTGTTCATTCTTTACACGGTAGCAATGGAAAAGGGTAAGCATGTTTATTCTTTGCACGTTAGCAATGAGGCAGTGGAATGGCCATTAGTGGTAACAAACGGAGCAATGCGACAACATGGCTTCCTACTAGATCAGCTAGACTAGTCTTAGTAATTTGTAAAATTGAAAGCACTGTGTATACAGCTACAAAATGAGGTACGAAGCTGCAAGGAATTGTTTCTTCTGTAGAGAGAACTACGTAAAAACGTCTGAACAAAAGAAACACGTGTCGTGATTTCAGGTCAGGTCTACATTTCTGAACTGATCCGATGGAGTTTAATAAATTATGGTCTACGTGTTTACCAACCCATGTAAAGCCCACATAATGAACTTGGTTTAAAAATATTTTTAAATGGCGGAAATATTCAGCATCAAACTCTTTGCTTTACCACGGCAGATCGAGTCAGGTTAAACCATTCAAGTAAAAAGAAAACAAGTAGTCTAAAAAAGCTCAAATTCTGTGACATATGGAAGTAATGGCAAAATACAGGCGTTTCTTCTTAGGTCGTCGCCGCCGGGGGGGGGGGGGGGGGGGGGGGGGGGGGGGGGGGGG
>JAHWFP010119420.1:14720-29662 GCA_023313725.1 Lithobius niger | reverse complement strand
CCCCATGTGGGAACCCGAAATCAAAAGGTATGCCGCCAAATAAAAAATGTCTTCATCCATGATTCAGTAATTATTTTTATTTACTTATTTTTTGTGTGTGGAGACACTCGTCTGGCATCATTTGTTACCCCCGAAACCTTTTTAATTGAGGTATCAACAAAACCAAAGGGGGGTAACAATCGAAAAATAAGCCATTGCGGTTTGCAATATTAAAACGAAACAAGGAATATTTCATCTGTATTAGAGAAAGCATTAGAAAATGTGATTCGTTAATATTGGGTTGTCTTCAAATTTGTTTGGGGGTTTTCAAGTGAAGCTGTCCTTGGTATTTCTTTGTTTCCCCTACTATTTATCTCGTGCGTATAGCTTGAAGCTAACATGATATATACTTATAATCCACAAGCCAGCCCATTTTTTTCGTTCCCGGAATGGAGTAACATAAATATATTAATTATGACATCCAGGGTCCATTCCTGTTTTTTTTTCTTTTTTTGTCGCTAATTTCTAGTTTACCAACTTCCTTTTAAAGTAACGCACTTTGGTGTACAATTAAAGTATTGTGTGTCGTCTTTTCAATTCAACAAATACGCCTTTCTAGACGCCATATTCGAGGAATCGGTGGTTGGCGCAATTCTGCGAAATTGAAACGCTGCTGCCTCATTTGCCAGCTGAAACACGGCCTTGCATCCGCCAATAATATCACAAAATTGACGTATTTTACGTGCAAAATACCATGACGATCGGTTGCTGACTAAATGACAGTTTCAAATGAAAAAAAAATTGTAGATAAACAAACGGTCTTGTTTCCCAATTATACTTATTCGTGTCCTCTGAATAACCTTAGGGTGGCCCTTAAAAAACTCGTAACCCGAGATTATTTTTTAATTCCAAACTTTTTTGTAAAGTTTTTATTAAAAAAAAAAATCAAGTAAAAATAGAAACTGGACCCAACATCAAAAAAATTTGGCCGTGTTCAAATTTGTCAAATCCTATCTTAATTGAAAACTAACAAGAAAAAAAAACTGCGTTATAAAAGACTGTTTGGTAAGCGTTTTAATGCAGGCGTAGAAGGTCTTAGCTGCATGGGGCACGTGCCCGTTTCCCTTACACCGAAAATGCCCTTTTTTCTACCCGAGCATCGGAAGGGTCAACCAAGCGGTGAAAAAAAAATTCCACTTACACAACCCAAATCCCCTTTTGCTCGTCCATTAAAACAAAACATTCCCACAATTACGAGGGGCATATAGGTAACACGGAAATCGAAAAAAAAATGTGTTCAAGGGTCCCCCCCCCTCCATTTTGAAACTCTGACCACGCCCCTGCAGGCATAAAAAATAAAAAAAATCATCATATTGGTTAATCCTCATATTGTACGGAGCGCCCTTGTTGCACAAGGCTGTGATATGAACAGTATATTGCCACCAGTTGCAACTGCTATTATTTACCTGACTGCCACGATGTTCTCTCTTTCCAAACTGAAATGAGTTTGTGTCAATTCCCCTATCCTTATTCGTTCTAATTTTAGGACTGCAGACTACCCCATGATCAATGACAATATCTCTTGTATTAACTGGGGGCAACGAGTTAGAAGGTGTTCATCTCATTGGTTTCTTACTTGAACTCATTGCAAGGTTGATTGCCGCTATAACTACTTCTCAAAACAATAGCCCACCGTGGTCGGAAAGAATATGCGGTCATCGATGAACAAAAAAAAAAAAAAAGCTTGTAATCGTTTCAGAAATTTGCCCCTGCCAATCTAGCTGCCTTTAAACACGTTCGGAACTCGTTCTGTGAATAGAATCAACCAGGCATGTAGTTTTTTTCCCGAAAATAACGTTATTTTGTAAGCAAATGTCAATCGTAACAAAAATCTTTGGCTACCAACTGCAATAATTCTGACGGGGTGGTCATTGTTGATAATACAGATATGTCTGCTCAGCTTTTAACGTTTTTGTGCCTTCGCTATGAACAACTCTGCTGTTCCGGCTAAGGCCTACTATCCAAGAAGGATATGCTATAGTCTCTCTGCTCAAGACATTGAAAGTGAGCTTTCCCATCTAAGGGAAGACACTTGGTGGGGGTCTTGTTGCCATGTCTACTCTCCTCCATTTTTTCAGAACCTCGATTCTCA
Source organism: Lithobius niger (assembly GCA_023313725.1). NCBI lineage: Eukaryota > Metazoa > Arthropoda > Chilopoda > Lithobiomorpha > Lithobiidae > Lithobius > Lithobius niger. Next base: position 27,531 of record JAHWFP010119420.1, on the reverse strand, counting down.
CTCGTACATGTGCCATCCATGGAAGGATACAAACATCATTCATAAGACTGGTTCACAACATGATGACAAAAACTATTGCCCTTTCCGTCTACTCACCAATGTCTCCAGCTGCGTCCCCCCCCCCCCCCTGCAAAATTCCAGTGTGCTCCCCACACCCAGGGACCCACAAACCATTTTATGACAAATCAAAGGTGTATTTTAATATTTAAATTTAATTTTAACTTACACGTACACAACTTGCATTTCTAGCTTGTGGGTGCGTTTAAAATTTTTTTTGTCTTTCTTTTATTTCTACAAGTGTGTTGACAACTACATCTAAATTTATTTTTCTAGCTTGCTGACAAATTAAAATATTATCAGCATTACACTAAGGATATACTAGTATTTAACTGTTTATTACGATAACTGTAATGGTTGAAAGAATTTAATATGTAGCATTAAATCAGCAGAACGCCGCAGATCTGCACTTTCCCCCAGCTTTCTGACATTCTGGCTCAACAGCTGGTGTAAGAGACGCCAACGTTAACGTAATATTTAATACCATTGTTGACGCAACAACTTGATGCCATTTAACACTAATAAAATAATATTAACTATCTGTAGCTAACTTTATGGGCGAAGTGCTAGCGCGCTTTAGATGTTACGGTTATGGAGCGCCGTCCAATTCTCACGCATGCTTTCTTTCAGGGGGCATTTTGTCGGATGGCTATCGCAATCGCTACATTCACTTGAGTCTTTAGCACGAGCCATATTGTAACACTGTCCCGTTTATTGTTGCATTGGTGTTTGTTTTGTTGGGGCCCAGCGTTGGATTACCCAGAGCTTTCCATCAATAATATACGTCATAATATTTCGTTTGTAACTGACTGTTGCTGTTAATCAACATTACCATTCACATTGCTAGCCCTTTTTCATTACTACCGTGTAAAGAATGAACACACTCACTATTTTTTCATTGCTACTGTGCCAAAAATGAACATGCTTCAGAGATGCCGTGAAAAAGAATGAACATGCACGCCCTATTGCGTTAATATGCTGCTCTTCAAGGCTTGCTCGCCGTTTTTTGTTGCTACTGTGCAAAGAATGAACATGTTCGCCCTTTTTTATTGCTCCGTGAAAATAATGAACATGCACGTCCTATTGCATTAATATTCCACGCTTGGATTGGGCGTCACAATTACTGCCTTCCCCATGTACCAAACATCGCCTACATAAATATTATAAATAAATAAGTAAATAAATAAATAACTATATATATACATATATTTATATTTCGTTTGCACCAAACTGTTGGCGATGCTTGGTACACGGGGAAGGCAGTAATTGTGACGCCCAATCCAAACGTGATTTATTAATGCAATAGGGCGTGCATGTTCATTCTTTTCACGGAGCAATGAAAAAGGGCGAACATGTACATATATATATCAAGCATCCATTCAGTTACTTAGCTACGCTGAAGTTGGCGTATTTTTGTTAGCAGCTTAGTCAAGGTCAAGTCATTCAAACCATGCGCTTTTCTTACAATTCATTGAAACAAGCGCATTCGTATGGTGCAACATCAACCACAATAGCCTCTGTTGCTAAGACACATAATTAACATACACTTATTTAAACGTTTTATGGTACTAGCTGCGCTCCATACTTTCCATACATTCGTAAAGTTTAGTTGAAAGCTTCAGTTTACTGTAAACGTAAGATGACTATTCGGAGTAGTCATCTTACATTTATAGTTTATTGAAATTTAGAACCCATACTTTAAATTGGTAATATATTTTGGATAAAATTTATGTAAATATTAATAATCTGTTTTAGTAATAGTTTTGTTTATATTTCCATAAAACGTATATTTTTTCCCCCATTTCATCTGCGCCCTCTTGCGACTGCAGGCCCTGCATCATTGTAGTTACGCCACTGAATGTCTCAATAATGCGTGAACACTTTGTTCTTGCTGACCTTTTACATCAGTGTGAACATTTCATCCATCGCTCAACAAGGTTTTCTACTCTTGTCTCAGCAGTTTACTCTTCCTTACCACTTACTACAGCATCACTGAATTTGTTGATGCTGGAATTCCGTGTGATACGATTTTCCTCGATTTTGAAAAAGCTTTCGACTTTGTCCCTCACACAAAATGAGTTGAAAAAGTTACTGATTTGAACTTCCGTCACGTGGATTCATTCATATTTGTACTCTCACTGTTAGCGTATTTTTCTTTGTTGAATTTCGAGTGATTGGCTCTCTATCACTTCTAGGGTTCCCCAAGGCTCAGTGCTTGGCCCTTTGCTTCAGAATATCTGTTTGTCTGACTTGCTAATTATTTCTTCAGGTAATTCTAGTTTGTCGACGACCGTAAAGCTCTACTCACTTTCTGACCTTTGTACCTCACTTCAGAGTGACTCAGATTCTCTCTCCAAAGGAACAACAGTAAATAAACTTGAATTAAATCATGATAAATGTGTGGCCATCGATTTCGGTCACAATAACCCTTGCTACCCGTATCACCTTGGTACAAAGACTATTTTAGGTAAATCTAATCATACCGACCTCGACATCCTTATTGACAACACCCTTACATTTCACCTGCACGACAATTTTGCTACCACAAAAGTTCTTTAAAAAAGTACATTTTATTCTTAAGTCTTTCTCACATACTTATTATTTGTTCTCTTCTTCCTTCGTCCACTTCTTGATTACTTCTGTCAAGTCGGCAGATCCTCTTACTTCCGTTTCTTTCCCATCTTGAAGTTTGTGAGTGGCGTTTAACCAGATGGTGTTAGTCGCTTGGGTATCTATCTTACCAGGATCGTCTTTTTCGCTTAGATATCTCGACTGTCCACAAAAGATTTGAACGTGGTGGCGAAATAGCAAAGAAGGAGAAGCCTAATTCAAACCAGGGGATCGAACCAACCTGTGCAAGTGCAAAGTTAAAAAGCTAAAGTGAGGGAAACGACTTACAAACCACCTATACTTTGGCGGTAAAGTTTTAGTCCCTGTCAAACCGGCTAAGATTTTCTGAATGACGTCATTCAGCACGTCCACTGAACGTTCCCTATCGACCGAGCACTGACATGGATAGTACTAACTAGCTTACACCTATAAAGCCATTACGCACAAGCGCCCAATCAATCCACCGCTTTGGAAAAAGCCTCTTAAGGTTAAGACATTTTTAAGACACTTTTCAAACGCTAATAACAGGGCAATAATTCAAACTTTCGGAACCTTTAATGCTTACGCATAACCTTATAAATTCAATAAATTATTTTTCCACAAATTAGCATGGTTCTGTAAAAGAAAAATAATAAAGTGAGCAGGAAAAAGCAGATGTTTTGGGTGGATGTTACTACTTTTGAAGGAGGACACTTTAGAAACTCGGGTGTTTCTTACTGAGATGGTTTTTTTTTTTGAGGATATAACTATTTTGAAATGCCCGATCACTTTTAGAAACTTGGAATTCCTTACTCCTTTTGTTGATTTTGGGTTGATATCCATTTTTTAGGCGTTTTAGAAATTCAGTGATTCTTACCGTACGTATTTTTGGGAGGATATCACTGCTTTGCTACACAGACTCATTTGTAGAAATGCACGTGTTTCTCACTCTTGATTTTTGGTGGATATCACTCCTTTAAAATGCAGACAATTTTTATAAAGTTAGCTTTTCTCACTAATGTTGGTTTTGGGTTGATATCTCCTCTACTCTGATAGGCGAACAAGTTTTAGAGCGTTGATACTTCCAGTTCGGTTTTGTGTGGATGTCACTGCTTTGCGCGGCATAGTCAGGGAGCAGTTGTAGGAAATTGAGGGCTACTGTGCACAATTTGCCAATTTTTATTTTTCATTTGGGAGTTGTTGTTTACATCCCAAGGAATAGTTTTCCACATGTTGCCACCTTGGCAATACGCATTTAATGCATTAGGCATCAAAGATGGCGACCAAAATGGTGCCCAATTTTGCCATTTGGCCGATTATGCAAGAACCGTTAGTGATACACAAAAACGGTTGACATAAAAGTTGTTTGAAATAATGTAATCTACAATGTCATTCATTTTTCATATCTCTTATGGTTTTCGAGAAAAATGGATTTTAGGCCATTTTTGGCTGATTTAAAATGCTAACAGACGTCTCAATTTGTCAACTTACAATTTTCAACTGCTGCTACGTCGTTTCTAATTTAGGTGGATGGCTCCAATTAGATTCATTCGAAAGGTGGGAGTATCTTCTTTGCAACAAGGGTAGTTGAAAGGGTTTACGACTGTTAGGAACAGATATACACCCGTTTTACTAGGGGCTGATATCACAGTCACCGTTGGATTTTTCGCTCCTTTTCAACTTTCAACTGCTATTGTGACGTTTCTACTTTAAGTTTTGTTCTACCTAAGTTAGAAACGTCTCAGCACCAGTTAAAAGTTGTAAATGAGCGAAAAGTCCAACGCTGACTTTATACCTGCCACTAGTAAAATGGGCGCAGCTCTGTTCCTAACAGTCGTCGACCCTTTTAACGACCCTTGTTGCAATGAAGACATTCCCATCTTTAGAATGAATCTAGTTGGAGTCATCTACCTAACGCTACAATACAAGTTGAATGTTGAAAATGAGCGAACAATCCAAGGGTGACGTGATACCAGCCCCTAGTAAAACGGGACTAGCTCGGTTCCTAACAGTCGTATGCCCTTTCAACTACGCTTGTTGCAAAGAAGACATTCCCACCTTTCGAATGAATATAATAGGAGTCATCTACTTAATTTAAACACGTCACAATAGCAGTTTGATGGGAAGTCAATGCAACGAACGATTAAAAAAATTCAATGGAACCTTCAGTTTTGAAGATACAATGTTTTATTATTTTGCAATTTTTTATCATATACACTTTTGGTCTTTCACTCAACGAGTACATGAATGACCCCCCCCCCCCCGTAAAAAAAATTTAAAAAAAACTTAAATTTTACAGTCAGACATACGAGATGTTTGAAAAAACTAGAAGAAATAAATAGACATAAATCGCTGGAAATAATATTAAGGAAAATTTGAAATTAGCCAACAGCGAAAATCATACACTAGAAATAACGTAGTTCAGTACGCCACCTTTATGAACTTACGTTTCGTCGGAGAGGCACGACCTGGATTCGAACCGGCTACACAGTTCGACCCCAGATCACTTGCATAGCGCCTTAATCGCTATGGCCACATCCTCCACTGGCATAAAGATAACTCACTGAACCCGTTATTAAGGTCACAACCGTGACCAGGACTCCATTCGACCGAAATTCACTCGGCCATAGACAATGGAGACGGAAGACAAATCATTAAGGACATTTAATGAGGAAACTCAATGTGTAGCATGCTTACTGATACCTTGATTTTATGTTTTACTGTGATTTATTACCGCCTTTACTGTAAGGTTTGGCTTCCCATGTTAAAGCCGAAATTTCGATGCTTAATTTCTCTGCTGTTTTTCAATATGTTCACTCAAATTTAGTACACGAGGTTTATTGGACGGTGAACGTGTGTGCAACGTTTTATTAATTTCCGATTTGACACACCAGAGATATGGACTTGAGCTGGAATCGTAATTTTCATTTTTGGCTTCTTGTTCTTGGCAAGATATTTTTCTGCTACGCTCTCTACATACAATTTGTCCTATAAAATTAGTTCTTAGCTCATTTTACATGTGTTATTGTGTAGATGTGTCCTTTCTATAAGACCTTTTCTAATTGGTCAAGTGATTCAGGGGTTAGGAAGCTCTAAATAACCAGATTCATTGGTTTACTTTGTTTTAAACATTGTTATTATGCAACAATGCCAATTGGCAAACACCAGCTGCAAGACGCGACTGAAGACTAAAGTAAATATACAAAACATTAAAACAAGCTAATCTAAACTGCGCGGTACGCCAAAGTAGCACGAATTAGTAAACAAAAACGAACTCGTTTGATGCTTATGGTAAGGTTTAACTGATCCGAAGTCAAAACAGCAAAGGAACACAATAAACTTTCCTGTAAAGTTTCAGATACTGCAGTGTTGCTGTACTGTTTAGTCCACGTGAAACCAAAACTTTTCATACCCAAACAAACAAAGAATAGCGCTACACACTCCACTTGGCTACATATTTTCAGTGTTCTTTAGTCACGTCTTTCCTTTCAACACCCTAATGATACATATATCATGTTGCAATATTTCTAAGCATGGAATTTCATTATTATACTTTCCAGGACACCTCCACGTTTTCAAGGACTCACACGAACCCGGAATTACGTGTAGAGCTGTACTAAGACGATTTGCTTTTAAACATTTTCCAGCCATGTCGTATAGAATGCATCAATCATTAGCTGATCTATCGTATGAAAAAGTAAAAACGCTTAAAACATTTAGATACAGCAGTAAGGTTTCACGTGGACTAAACAGTACAGCAACACTGCAGTATCTGAAACCTTACAGGAAAGTTTATTTGTGTTCCTTTGCTGTTTTGACTTCGGACCAGTTAAACCTTACCTTTCAAACGAGTTCGTTTTTGTTTACTAATTCTTTAAAGAATCCCAGGTATTTTACTCCAGATGACGTGTTTGTTGACACGTGGTGATAATAATTGGGGCTGAACTACTTCACCTATGACTTCTGCCCAGTGCTCTGAGAATAAATGCAACACTAATCTTTACGAGCGCATCTGGATAGCTTGCCACCGCACGTGAGATCTGGTGTAAGAATTATATAAGTGTGAGAAGAAGTGACGAAGTTTTTACCAAATTGCATTAGTTGTTTCTATAAAGTGGCGATAGACTACTCAAAAGCTCGGTCTTTGCTATTCTCACCTAGATGAGAAACTTGGGGCTTTCTGAACATAGGTGAGCTGTAACTAAACGCATTACTAACTTTCATAAACAATTATGTTTTATTTTCTAGCGATATTATTGCTGCAGTTTTCAGTCGCCGAGGGTTGTCAAATCTCTAGATATATTTTTGTTAAACGATCATTGCACGCAGTATTCTCGATTCACTCTCTATTGATGGTTTTACTTCATTTGGCTTCAGTTCAATCAATAACACGACTTTGCCGTTTTAATTTGTTCATCTTTGTAAATTACAGTTGATCGAATAAGATCACAAAACGATCTTCCAAAGTGCCGAACCGGTCAAAGTGTGCATTTGGCCACTAAAAATTGACACATAATTAAAGTCTAAATTATGTAATTGCAATTTATACAATTTAGGTTCATATTGGGACGAAGCATGTACGCTTCCTTTTAACGATTTGGAATTCACGGCCGTCGATCAACGGCAACAACGATTGTTAGCTAGACCCTTTAACTGATGTATGTATGTATGTACTATATCCTCTTAATTCTCAATATTGTTAATCCATAACAATAAACATACAAAGCCATCGGGCTCCTTTAATGGCAGAATCATTTCACCATCGGTGTTATTAACTAAGTGGCAACTAATGTAGCAACTTGGTGGCAGCCATGTTTATTCTGGTATCGCTACTTTGATTTGCTGAAACTTGGCAGGTTCTTTCACCCTTTTGGGTTTTGTTTCAGATAGTTTTTAACAACAATCGGAAGATTCAAAAGGTCAGTGCTGCCGCTGGTATAAAACTTGATACCGCCACCAATGAAAATATTGAAGCGCACACCTCTATCACGTACTGCAACAGCCATCTCGCTTATATAATATAAAAGTAGTAACCATCACATTATTATATGTTTAAAATGTATGGGCTTTTAGGCCTAATTTTAACTTGCCGTTTTAATTTCGTAAGTAGCAGCTAACGGAGAATTGGGTTTGAGAGTTGAAACATGTTCCCGTGGCAAGAGGAATCTTTACATTATTAGACGCAGGCATCTTATTGTTTCGTGCTGTGGTAGAAAAACGTCGTCTGCTGCATACTTTCGTTTTATGTATACCGCTCCGCCGTGATACGACGATTACAGGTTTCGTATTTGGGATTCCCATCGCTAGTGTAAACTCCACTTTCGTCACCATGCTGAAGCGAATTCTTCCAAGTATAGCATTCTTTTTTATTTTCAAAAGAAGCTAATGTGTGTCGTTAACGGAATCATTCGGTTTTATTATCGTTTGTCTTCCTGTAATGGTTAAATGCGACGATCAAATGTTATTATTTCATTGAGTTACGTCGAGAAAGCCTATTAGCTATATGGAACAACTATGTTTTATTTCCTGTGTTTTTTCAAGTCCATTTGACTACCACTGAAAAAGGCAACGGATGGATGGAAGGACAAAATTGTTGGTACAGCCTAGTCTGCAATTGTACCTGTTTCGGTTGTACAGAAGACTGCAAACATGGCAAATTAAAACATGGTTGCTTCCTCATAGCTACTAGGCTTTCGCAAAGTGACTCGATGAAATAATAACATTTACTCTATGTATTTAACCACTAAACAGGAAGACAAGCAGCCGGAAAAACATACGGATTTCGTTAACAACAGCTTAATTTAAAATAATCTCGTTGCCGTGTTGCATGGATGAATAGGTCTACTCTCGAACCCAATTCTCCGTTAGCTACTACTTATGAAATTACAACGGCAGGTAAAAAAAATAGCCCTATAAGCTGAAAACTAGGCCTAAAATCACGTTGCCACGACAACGAAGTCTCCACACCATGCTGCATAAATGAATACGTCTACTCAGTAACCCAATTCTCCGTTAGCTGCTACTTGCGTTAAAAATTAGGCCTTAAAGCTGACAATTACACCCAAAATCTAAAACTACGAGTAGTAGCTAACATTTTTAACTGGCAATTGTGATGTTACTACTTTTAGATTATACAGTAGTGATCGCTGTTGCAGTGCGTGATAGAGGTGTGCGCCTCACATTTTCGAAAGTGGGGAAATGTACAGAAGACTGGTTGCGACTAGGTAGGCGCTACAGCCACTTGTTTAGTCATCATTCCAGGACTAGCAACATTTAGGCTACAGCATTGGATCATAAAAGTTCAATGCTTATGAAAGGGCCGTATGACGGTTAATGGTGGTACTAAAATTCTACCGCATGGAATGAAGTCTGCTTTCAAAATGGAGGAGAGTTAACTATGAAATGTTCATCCCAGAGAATAATAAGTAAAAGTGTTTTTAAATCGGCTGACTACCTTCGCATGTTTGCCTAATTACTTTTAAGATTGCTAGCAAAGAATTCAACCGCGATGATGGTTTTTACTGGGAAATTTCTACTCTATCGAAATTCTTAAAAATGTCAGGTTGGTCGATCCATATCTGACCCCATGTAACCCTTCACTACCCAAGTAGCAGGCTTACTCGGAAACGCCTAGGGTCCCTATACGACATTTTTTTTCTTTGTAAGCCTAACTTAAAAAAATATTCTAGTGAACGAAGAAGTAAGCTAACATTCCATTCTGAGTCTTTGTTTACGAGTTATAGGGAGAGGGGGCGCGGGGCCGCAACTGATTAGATGAGGTGGAGCCCTACACAGGAAATATGAAGGTTTATTTTGTAACCACATAGAAAATATATTTTTGAATTATTATTCTGTAAATCTCGTTTAAAAGGACATATCTTAAAGCCGCGTGCTGAAAAAAAAAATACCACGAAGAAGAAAAAAACAGCAGACAAAAATCGTGGATATAAGCGCTAAAGGAAGAAAAAGCCGAAGAATAAAAGCCATGGGGTTGGCGGAAATAAAAATGGTGTCGCAGTGTTTGTCATTTTTTTCTCGTGGCTAATCAGTTAGTTTGGCTCGAATATAACGAGGCAGAGTGTGGCATTTACCAGGAAACAACTTTCGTAATATTTCGGCCAGGTTTTTTTTTCCATCAGCTATTTTTTTCCAGGCTATTAGATTTTCCCCTATTGGCTGTTTTCACAAACGTTTTCCCCCATTGGCTGTATTTTCCAGCCTTTTTCATCCTCCAGCTGTTTTCCAGACTTTTTTGTTTCCATCAGCTGTTTTTTTCCAAGCTTTTTCCCATCGGCTGTTTTTCTAGGCATTTTTCCGCCATCGGCTGAATTTTCCACGCTTTTTCCATCGTCTGTTTTTACCCAGCATTTTTCCATTGACTGTTTTTTTCCGAAGCCTTTGTTTTTTTCCATTGGTTGGTTTTTTCCAAGCTATTTCCATCTATTGTTTTTCCAACCTTTTTTTCCATCGCTTGTTTTTTTCAGGCTTTTTTTTGCCTTTGGCCGGTTTTCCATGCTTTTTCCCCATCGGTTGTTTTTTTCAGGCCTTTTTTCCCCCCATTGGCTGTTTAATTTTCCACCCCGCACGCTGTATTCCATAGAATTATCTTAAATAAATAAATAACTTTTTCGATTATTCCACTTACCTATTTAATCCTTCTACTGAAATAGTGATACAAATAATTGGATTGATTTTTATTTTGTTTTTTCCGTCGATGGGCTTTAACACTGAAGGTGTAGCGGGCTGTTTTCTGGTTGTATTACAAGGGCAATGATTGCGTGATACTCGCTTCCAATTCCTCCTCTCTTCGTAGAATTCCAGAAAGAATGAACTGGTAGGAGGTTGAGTTGCGAGAAAACGAATTAATACTTTCACGCGATTTGCGCATTTTGCGTTCGGGGGCTAACCAGCCCTTTGCACCAGCTTAAGATAAATAGCAAATAGGCCTAAACCGGAAAAGTCAATGTTGTTTAGTAACGATTGGGGACGAAATTGGCTTGCAAAAGTGTCGTTGGGCCAAAACAAATCAATACTTGATAACCGTTTTAGTTTATTGATGTTTATTTCTGGTTAAGAGCCTTATTTTCACGCCCGATGCAAAGGTTGACTGCATCGATAACACTCAAAGCATGCAGACCCAAGTTCAGCTGGATTCGGTCTACTTGCAAGCATACGTGTTCAAATGTCAGACACACTCTGCTACGATCGTTTTACAAACGTCTGCAGAGCAATACTACTCGCTAAAATTCACGGAGAGATTTTTGGTTGAACTTCACGTACTTTTGTCGCAGTAATGGTGTCGCTATTATAGGTTAGGTTACATCAGCCCTTGGCTCGAATTTCATCGGATAGGGAACGACGACTGAAGCAAAAGTGGCGCCAAGGGTAAAAAATAATTGTAAATAAATAAATATTAGTAATGTACATTCAGTCACATTAAGCGTTCTCAACCCCAATAAAATCCGGTATACAATTCAGCCACTGCTTAAATAATAGTTTTGTTTGTATTGCATAAAATTTAATTTTTCAATTGAATGTAAGATTGTTTTAATATTTTAATAATTTAATAATAAGGGAGGGACCTCCAATTTAACAAGTCCCTCTCTCTACCAAGGAAAGAGGGGTTAACAGGTTCGAACCCTCTCTCTCTCTCTCTCTCTCTCTATTACCATCACGAATTTCTCAGTTTGAATCCACGGTTTTTCCTCTTCCATTATTTTTATTCCCTTATCTTATGATCGCATCAATTCCAGTGGGATGGACACAACAAACTCAAAAAGTTTTTTCCAATTTTTTTCTGGTTATAAACCGTCTAGTCAAAGTTGAGAATTTATCTGTTACGTTCATTTGCTTCAAATGTGCTATGAATTAATAAAAAAAAAAAATATAATAAAATAAAGCCACACACTGGCCTCTTCCCCCACCCCAACCCCCTCCAAAATATTATTCGGTGCGATTAACTTGACAAATGTGTTGGTGTGTTGATATCACTCTTTTGAAGGGCTGAACCATTCGAACTTGGCAGCCCCTTTTACCAGTTTTGTATTCGGTATGATATCACTTCTTTTTTTAAATTGTGTATTACACTCAACTTAACTAGCCTGCAGATTTGTAATAATGTGCCAATTCAACAATAGCTTTAGTGGCCATTTTCCCAGTATTTTAATTTAGTATCATTCCTTTGAGTAGCCGACCATTCTCAACTTAGTCGCCTCTTTAACAGTTTTTGGTTTTGTATTTATTAAAAAAAAAAAATTATTTAGTTCATATCACTCCTTTGTGAGGCCAAACCAGTCTCAACTTGGTGGTTGCTTTACCAGTTTTTGGCTTCATTTTGACATTTTGTTTGTTTTTCGTGGATTGGACGTACACACAATTGCTTTGGCAGCGTTGTTTATATTTCTGACGACACACTAGTGTGTGTCTAGATACACACATCAGTATACACGTCATTGTCGTGGGTTTGGCCGTCACATCAGAGAAGATGCCGACAGTACTAACAATGGTTATAACAACACTTGCGTACTTACGCACCCTCCCACGCCATTCCCGTTACACCCCCAGGCTCCAAACCATAAAAGGTATGCAGTTCGTATCGTACTGTAGCCATTCGTCCAATTTCATAGCTGGAAGCCTTCCCGTTATCTCGGTATCGATGAATAATCACCCTATGGGACTTAACATGGGGATGAGCGAAATAGAAATAACAGCAACACAGCTACTGTAGTAACACATTTGCAACGTTATTGAGGGTTGGATTTTGCATTGAAAGCAGCTTATGTGACATTCTGCACGAGTTAATTTTTGTCAGGTGGGTCATTGCTCTCCATTTTACCAGAATTTAAGCTTTTCTACATGCAGCATTATTATTTTTCCCCAATTCCGTGAAATGTGCCAAACTATGATTCAGGATATTGACACTTACGCTACGTGGTCGCGCTACTATGGTCGACAATTGAATTGATGTGATGTTTGTTGCCTAACTTAGCGTGGCACACTAGCGTGTGTCTAGATTAGCAAATTGTAAAAGTGCGATCAAAGGCGAAACGACATGTCAATTGGATAAACGGGTTGCTCTCTCTCCGGTTTGCTATCTGGGGGGCAAACAGCATGCATACAGTTGGTTGTTAGATGTCTAAATTCATTGTGGCAGGACTTTTTTTGG
>JAHWFP010119420.1:0-10593 GCA_023313725.1 Lithobius niger | reverse complement strand
ACTTGTCTACGGTGGAGCAGATAACCCTGTTTGGGTTAGACTCCCTTAAGTATAAACAACAACAACACTTGTTTCTGCTTTATACAATCCAATCCAATGCGAATGGTCACTGATTAATATGATAAATCAGTGACCATTAATTTTACCAAACTTAAAGTTTTCTTTACGCTATTTAAGAAACGATTTACAATTTCATTACCATAAGGAGCTCACAACCAATATTTTCTCCAAAGCAAAACCATAAAACTACCTACAGGGGTGATATTAATTATACAACACCCCGTAAGGATAAAGGGACCCATCAATCCCATCAAGTTTTCGACATACAAAGTAGTGATATCAGAGCCAAAATGGCAACCATCGAAGTTTTTCCTCCGAACCTTAACAGACATCTTGGTTAACTTAATATTTCCACTTAAGCAGTTGATTTAAGGAAACTGGCTTTGGGGAAAAAGCCTTGAAAGGTCCCATTTCTTTTCCTTCCTAAAACTCTTGAGGCGTTTTTTTTTAATGTTTGGTTCTGCTGTCTTCTACATTATTTGGGCTTATGGTTTTGACTACGTGGCTAATGCCCCCAGAAATAGAAATGAACGCCTAAAAGGCCCTGTAAAGGCCGGGGGTCTTCGACCTGTTTCTGTTCCACAATTAAAAATTGTTATATTGTAATTGTGTCTGATCTAATGAATTAATGCTCACTTCTTTCTGATGTAATGCAAAGGCCATTTTATGGCAAATATATTTAGTCAGCAACATTAATTACACCAAAGTTTTATTTAGGCTGTGCAAGAAACGATTTACAATTACATTTTCGTAAGGAGCTCACAACCAATATTTTTGCAAAACCAAAGGAGATTGATTGACTGTTGCACCTGATCATCTTCGTCGTTATAAAACGGTTGTTCTTTTGCACAGTATTGTACCATCCATCATCAACCATCCATCTTCGACCATCCACCATCGACGTTCTAACATGAGCCACCCACCATCGACCATCCATCTTCCACCATCCACCATCGACAATCTGCCATCAACCATTGGCTATTTGCCATGTACCATCTACCATCAACGATCTGCCATGTAGCATCGACCATCAACCATCCACCATTGGCCATCTGCTATGTGCCATGTCCCATCGACCATCTACCGTCGACCATCTACCATCGACCATCGACCATCCCCAGACTGCAGACCGCAACTTACAACCAGAATAACACCCCGAAGTACAAAACGACAGTAACTTTCAACACTGACTTAAGATGTGGTGATGTCATACTTTTATCATGGAAGTCATTGAGCGGAACCAAACTAAACCAAAAAATCGTTCGAAATTTGGTGTCATTTTTTTCCAAAACTGGATGCCAATTTCCACACTCAGAAAGACATTGTTAAAATAAGAATAATTAAAAGAAACCATTGCAATAATGTTGTTTTTGTCATACACTAGCCAATTGGTAAGACAAGAAAGTTTCCCAAGCAAAGCTTAAAGCATCTGAAAAGTCGATGATGACCCGGAGCCAGACACTGCGTCTTCGCCCATGTGGGCTCCTCATCCCGACGTCAAGGCATTGGTGAAGAAAAGATCTGGGATGGAGTGAAGTGGTACACCCACTCAGGTTGTGTTCCTGTAGATCAACACTGAAGGGTCTGCCAAGGAAGGTTGGGGAAAGAAACTTCCAAATCGAATTCGGCTCCAAGAAGCACAAATGATTGAGCCAGCCAGAACTACTAAACTAGGAAACAGGCTTTGGGCCTATTGTAGGCGGAGCGAACGGATCATTTCAAACTTATATTGAGTTTTTATTTTAATGACCATACCACATACTATATTTCAGAATAGTTCTTTACTCCCCCAATGAACAATTCCATGCCTATTGCTTCGAAATTGAACGCCATTTTCGGTAACGCTTTTGCGGTAAACGGCGGACGTCTGCACCGCTCAAGTCACACAAGGTACTCAGAGACGCAATTGCGTTTTTTTAACGCTGCGGTACCGCTGCGTTGACGGAGGAAATTGCGGTGCAAAACGACCGCATGGGCGGCGGGCGGTAACGCAACATCGACGCAGGTATGTGTGCAGCACCCAACAGACGGCACGTAAACCAAACCGCAAATGTGGTACCGCACGTGTGCACCGGGGCTAATCCCAAGTTAATCCCACCGTTAAAAGACTTCAAACATTAAAAGAAATACTTGAAAATTGTTCAAACACACACACTTACATCTACTTATAATCTGAGAATGATGAACGATTGGGATTTGGGGGAGGCTTCCCTTAGTCAAGATCGCGTTAATTTAATATTTCCTTTCTCAAAATGTAAGTTGCTTATATGCTGCAATTAGGCAAATAAATTGGTCTTCAATAATAAGTCACAACCTATTGTGACTATATTATTCTTATTGGCTTCGTAGAAATAACATTACAAATGTTAGGTGCAACATAACGGCACCTTTTTCTATGTTAAACAAATTCAAAATAATGATTTGTGTGGAACTGTTTTTTCGTTGAAATACAGGAATAGAACAGTGATCAGTTTCTGATAAATACTCCATTTTAAAACTTTTATACGTTTTTATCCTTGACACACAAATTCTTATTTATCGTCTCTTCACGGAAAACATGATAAGGGAGATAGTTTAATATAAAAACACCATTTGTGTCAACAGTATAGTGATAGTGAATCTTCACGAATTATTTTTTTCCCAGATTTCTCTAACCGTTAAGTTCTGATACCAAAGAAAAATGAAACAAAAAAAACTGCGCGAACCATTTTGATGTCGAGTATTTCGTGTGAATAAAAAGATAAGTTATCAGTCCAAAGTTTCCCCGAGCAGCGGTGTTTCTCGGTAAGTGGTAAACGTACGATAAAAAATGATGTTGTAATTCATGTTAGGTCCGGTTACAATAATCTCAAGAGCTTTAAGACACACTCCCCCACAAAACTATTAAAATGGCGAAGTGATTAGCAGGGAAATACGGGCATAAAAAACTAACGCGGAAACTCATCTAAGTGGGACATTGCTTCATAGCTATGGCCTAACGCGCATACTTTTAAAATGTCATTTTCATATAGCATGTGAATACTTTACCTTAGTAATCATTGCCACCCAAAACTGGTATAGGAGAAGCCACCAAGTTTCCAAAAAGTTTCCAAGTTTCCGTTGAAAGTAGTGATATCATTCCAGCAGGGAAAGGCCGCCAAGGTTAATCCTATTGGTCAAGTTAATCGCACCAACTAATAGTTCGAAAGTTAAATGAGAACTTGAACATTGATTGCTATTTGCGGTAACAACCTTCAAGTTTTCATTTAAGGGCCAAAGTATTATTCAGGGCGATTAAGTTGGCTAATAGGATTAACCTTGGTGGCCTTTGCCTGGTTGAATGATATCACTACTTTCAAATGATACTTTGGAAAAAGGCGGATTCTCTTACACCACTTTTGGTTTTTGATGGATATCATAACTTTCATACGACGTTTGAGATCCACGTTGTCCGTTAAAAATCGATTAATTCGCGTTGAAAAAAAAAATGTAAAATAATAACCCTAACTATACTTGGTAACGCGTGGAAGAAAAAAATGCCAACTTTCATGGCCTCAGATAACTTTTTTTGAAATTTAATATACTGATTGTAATGGCGTTTTTTCCACGCTGGCTAATGTGGCACACACATTTTGGTGACTCAATGGCGCCATAGAGAATTTTTTTGGGGTGGGTGGGGGATTGGGATCAAGGGTCCGAGAAATTCGGCCAAGGCATGTTGGGGGCATAAAACAACTTATTTTCCACAATCTGATGCTTTTGAAAGTTTAAAATTGCAATAGGCCTAAATACATAACAGTGTTTGTTGAATCTGGTAATATTTTTTGCCAAAAGCAAACAATAATCATAACGGGTCCAACATTGTGAACCACCAAGTGTGACAAGTAAGCAGCCAGTGCTATTATCGTTTTATTTACAAATTAATATTAGCTGAAAATCTCAATTCTTGTTGCTAACGCTTTCCACTAACTAAATATTCTGTCATGTCGTGCGTATGATGAACACCATCGCTTGTGGTTGGGTGTGGGTCACGCTAACAATTTGGTCGTGGCTTGACGAGGCATTGCAAACCTGTATCTTATCTTCACAGCAAGTCAAGTTGGCGCCACTCTAATCCTGATACGCGTGCTAAAAATGCCTAAAAATAATTAACGGCTTATTAAAGAAGGAAACGCTGCGTTCGCTGATAACCATTTTCTCTGAATCCCATTCCGTCGAATTTTAATTCGTGTTTCATTTGCGACAAAAGGGACATTTCCATTTCGCCGAATATTTTTTCCAAAACTATCTGCCTCGCTCGCGCTGCCGTGCTCGATGCGGAGAGCAAGGGGAGGAGGAAGCACCCCTGCCCTTCTCGCAAAACTGCCCTTATTTGTAAAAACAAAAAAAAATATGGATTTTTTGTGGCGACATTTGCTGGTGCGGCAGTGCCTGAAGTTACCTGAAGGCCTAAATAAGTCCTGAAAAGGACAAGAAAGGAAGAAAAGGGTCAATTAAAAAAAAGGTCTGTGCCCATTTACTAAAGGTTGCCCTGTCGAGGATCTGAGCACGCTACTGTCACGTACAACATCAGAAATGACAACTAATCACAAATTCCTTTCAATCTTTAACTTTATAGCTAATGTTACGGTTTTTACAAAAAGTTTGATTTGGGAAACGGGATTTACCCTTTTGCCGAATTTTTAATCAGGGCTTAATTTTCGGCGAAACGGGACTTGGCGAAACGGGATTTGGCAAAACGGGATTCGGCAAAAGGGTAACCATCGGGATGTTAGATTTGGTTGGTTTATTTTCGATGTGGCGTTCGCGATTTTGAATGGTTTTGAATGGCGATACAATTGACTCAGACGTCGGACTTTTAAATTATTTTTCACTGTTAAAACGATGGATAATTTGTGCATAATTTCTATGATCTAAGAAAAGAAGTCCCTGCCTTCCCTCAATAAAAATTTTTTTGTGAAGATGAGGCCCCTTTAATCATTCTGGATGAGCGATGAAGGTGCAGCTGAACCTTTAATTCTTCGATTCCCAGGTGGTTGGGGGAATAATCTGGAAAAAAAAGCCAACGAAAAAGGGCCGCAGAAAAAATTATGTATGTCCTAGAAAGGGTCCTTTTCATTGTAGAAAGGCATCCCGTGACCAAAGAACGTAATAATATTTGAAGTGGTCGTTGAGATAGCTGCACGGGGCACTGGAGATACGCGGAGGAAAAAACATCAGAAGTTTGTCAAGCCAAATGCTGTCAGAGCGAATTTCTCAGACCTAAAAATGCTCCATTTTTTTTTTATTTGTTGGCAATGTTACTAGTTTCAGCCATCCAATCTTTTTTTTCCGATTAACAACCTTAATGTATGTTTCAAAGCGGCCGCTTCCAGATGCAAGCTCGCTAGCTATGGAGTTCAATGGATACAATGTTATTAAAGTGTTCGAGTGGTGGAGTGCGCCAACCACCCCCCCCCCCACACACACATACCCGACCCTCAGTATGCCGACTCATTTCACCAAATTTACTGCCTTTAAAACGTGTCAAATCGTTATTTTGCAAATTTTTTAAATTGTAACTATTGCTATACTTATTAATTTTTACCAAATATTAATCTTTAGTGAGGCAGGCAGTATTATACTGATACAATATCGTACTATACTAGGAATACCCTTTTGACATTTAGTACTCACTTCTAAGTAAATAGTTAACAATTATCAAAGGATTGAGCTTTATCATTTTCGTTCTCCTGATAAACTAAAATACGCAGAATTATTTTTAGTCGCAAAAACAGATTAAGATAAGGAACGCTCAAGTACATGGAACTAATTTTGTATCAACGGCTGGTAATGATTGACTTCTATGAAATGCATTGCTTACGGCTTTTATCACCAAGTTCTCGATTCAAAACAATGAAAATATAAAATAAAATAAAAATTTTCTCTGAACTGATTGTGAGTAGTATTCTTTCCATTTCTTGAGTGTATTTGCCCAACTTCTGACCGCTAAATATCCAGAGTTCACGTTTCAGACTTAAATTACCAAATCTTGAGTGGTAAACTCACACGTGACTTTTTCCTCCATGCATCACACCCGTCAATAGGTTTTGTAACTTTGATATAGATTTAAGTAAATGCAGCAAAACACTGGGGGCGGGGGGGGGGGGGGGGGTAAAAGAGGCAACCGGGGGTTTTTTGGGGCCGTAAAAAAAAAACGTCCCAAAAATTGCGACTCCTTCCCCCCCCACCCTCCCCGCCGGAAAAAAATGAGGGTGCAAATGTCGAAACTTCCATTTCATTACTAGTAAAAACGTAGACAAATGATTGATGACTCATTTATTATTATTTAATGCACGGTGGAGACGTCACGCAAACACATCCCAATGCTAAAAGTGTAGCCGGTTATATACGATTAATCTAAAAACCCACACACGTGACCGTGGGTTAATTTTGATAACCCACACTTTTTTGATAACCTAACACTTTTTCCGCGCTCTACACAACCCCCGCTCCAGCCGGGGTGACATCCGACTTTGCGAAACTACCGTACACAACACAAATTCAACCAGCAAACCGCATTGCAACAAACATAAATAGGCACATTTGCAACCTGCGACATTTATCGGACTAACACGGAAAAAAAAAAACCTCGAGTAGGCTACTATCCTAAGCCCCAACCCATGGAGGAATGGATCCAACCCGGACCCGGCTACCTTTCGTTCCGCCGGTACGAAAACTACGCTACTGACACTTCCTAAACACGCCTACAAACCTACGAGACTCAAGCGAATAGCGCATTTTATACGCTATATCTTAGTTTAAACAAGAATTTATAAATTCTTGTTTAAACTAATAAAGTAGAAAAAATACGGTTTTACCTTAAACACACACGTCGGTGACTGGGACTGGATATAGGGACGTCCTCGCGTACGGGAGAGTTTCGCAGACAGGAAGTTTAACCCGGAAGTTTGAGTTCAGGAATTTACGTCATGATTCACAAATAAAATTTTTAAATAACTTTTTTTTTAAATCTCAAATAACTAGATATGTTGGCTCGACGTCACACCTTAGCATTAAAAGACATATCCGTGAGGTCTGGCCGTTTTACCGTGGATATTCGCTCGTCTGCTCGAAACGGCTAGTCCAATACTCTCGGGGGTGGAGGGAAATCATGCAGTTACCCTCCACCCCTCGAGTATTGGACTAGCCGTTTCTCGCATACGAGCGATTATCCATGATAAAACGGCCAGATCTCACTGATATCTCTTACTTATTTAGCTCTTTACCCTGTTTGGTAGTTTAGCGTGGGACGTCACAAATTTAGTGACAAATTATCCGAAAATAGTCTTGCGTGACGTCATTTGTGTCTGGTCCCCTTTGCAACAAAAAATTGTTTTTCGTATTTCACCCCCATTAGACTTTTCTTGCCCATACTGCTAGTCGTAGAGCTTTTTTCCTTCGGACTCGTATGTCCTATTCGTAATGTTGCAAAACAGTCGACATACGAGTGACAATTTCACAAACGGTGTTCGACAATTTCAACTTCTATGTTACAATAAAAGTACCTTTTAAATACAAAAATAAACTAGGGTCGTCACAGTTCCACTGTCAACATAATGGGACTGGGCTCCGCTTTCTTTACTGTTTGCTGTCAATCGGATCGGATCAGATTTGCCTTGGAATTTCTGAACAATAAGAGACAGTTGCTTGGAATTTGGACCATTGGAAAGGTGGTGAAAAAGCCGTGAAAATGGTCTATTCAAACGGCCAAATCGGTCGACGAAAAGTGAAAATATCTTGAAGTTGGTTTATTACCGCCTAATGCCGCTTGATTTGATTTCTTTATTCGAGTCTAAAGACCGTAATGTCATACACTCGTAATCTACTTAGCCTACTTAAATCTAACTTAAAAACTATACAAAGGAGACACAACCAATCCACCATGCCACCTAACGCCGCCTGTTTATCATCAACAATCCATCTTTTAACAATCGGATGCCTTGAACAATTAGAAACGGCTTCGCGTCTCGCTGTTGTTTTGATTTTGGCTCTTGCTATTGGTCCATTTTGTCACCCCCATGTCCGATTACGAATTTTTCTTTTGATAAACCTTTCGTGCTACTGCATGCAAAGTTTGGTTTGGATAATCCGTATGCTTTTTGCGTGATGAGCGATATAAGATTACATTGGAGTGTCTTCAGAGCGGAGCTACGTTCCAGCAAAACAAAAACAAAAATAGTGTACAACATTAAGCGCAGTTTAATAAATAATTAGACAAAAATTACAATAATTGGTACGATTGCTCGCCTTTGGAAGGAGTGTGAAAAATAATCTGTAACCTTGTTAAAAAAAAAGTTACATTTGTTAGCATTGTTTCGGAATTATTTTCACGTTATTATTGTATGTAATAATGACAGACACGATGAAACGGCCAAAGGATGTTTGTTGAAATGATAAGACTAATTTGGTATTGCAACACCACGAAAAGTTGTAAGGGATCCTCGGGCACCCCGAAAGAAGTCAGCATGGACAGCCCAGAGTGGTAAGCTCACAATCAAATGAACGACCGATTGAATCCGACGACCACCGCAGAAAAAAATTGGTAGAAAGTCGTGTGAGTATACGAAAAGGAAACAACTGCATGCTTTTTAAAAAAAAATAATAATGCTAACATTCGGCCACTCACAAAAAAAAAAGACATGTGGAAACTCGACTAAAAATAGATTATCTTTAGCTTGCATGATAAACATTTTTCGTAATCAAAAACGCACAAGCCTCCTCGATCGAATGTTTGAATCTAACAAAAAAAAAAGCCTCGAAAAAACACCTCAACGAAAAAAAAAGCTGCAGAAAAAATACTTTTACTGGCGAAACTTCATTTGCCTGCCTGGTGAAATTCGAACCAAGGCAACTGATCTTACTTAACCTATAACAAAAACAACAATACGAAGAAAAAAACGACAGAACAATTCGGCTTTTTTTCCTGCAGCTTCTTTTCCCTTCAGCTGTTTTTTCCAGGCTTTTTTTTCCACGCACGGAATATTTTACCCTAAAGCGATTTGCACAAACGTAACAGCCTGCGCATAATTTGCCTTTGACAAAACATGGCAATAATGCTTCGTGAACTGGACGAATTAAGACAAAAACTTATTTAATTTCGAAGTAGATCAAGTCAGATAATATTAACAGGTTAGACCTGGTGTAATAAAGACATAATTCTGCGAATGGAGTGCGAATCAGGTCAGACAGACAGACGGAAGTAGAGGACAGAATGACAATCCAAAGAATTAAAGGACCAGTTTTGTATTTATGAATGGCAATGGCCTTGTTAAACAGATTGCATTCTGGGAAAAATAACTTTGAAAGGCCATCCGTATACATGTCCACTTGGTGTAATCATCTTCACAGCTTCTGGGAATTTTACTTTTTTTTTTAATTCTCCTTTTCTAAGTGAGGAAGACCACGTGCCAAAGAGGAAAAGAACTCCTTTACTTTTCAATACCGCGAATTGTTGTTAGAGAGAAAGAAAGAAAGAAATGCATTTTTGCCACTTGAGTCATTTAAAGTGGAATCGTAAAGGTTAAAGAACAAAAATCAGGAAAAATGAGGCTCAAAAAATAAGAAGTTTAATAACGGGTGTGCAACATCTAGGAAATTTAACTGCTTCAGTTCGGTTTTGGTTCGGATTTTTTTGTTTTTTTTTGTTTTGTTTAGGTACGATGATGGTTTGATTCCGTCCGGTTTTGGGTGGTTCGCTTTGGTTAGAAATGTTTTCCATCCTGCTTTTGTATAACAGTAAACAGCCTGACCGTCACAATTTTGAAATCTACTTCACCATCAGTGTAAATGTGTAATAAACTTTAAATATATATACAGAAGCTAATATAATGGCTCTACGTATTATAATATGTTTGGTCCTGTATTTGTTTTGGTAACTGATCCTAACACAATGATCAAGGCGCGGATCCAGGGGGGGGGGGGGGGCGAGCGCCCCTTCTAAAATAATTTTCACTGACTGCGTAAATTTATTGTGATTCTCTATACAGACAGAGGTAACCTTAAAAACGCTTCATAATTAGACATTTTTTTAACGTTGATTTTGTTCTTTTTTTCTTGCTTTCGTCCATTTCCTTTTTTCTTTCGTCCATTGTTATGCACAATACAAAAAGGACGAAAGCAAAATGAAAGTCGAAACAAACGTAAAAAGCCTGTAAAAATCTTAATTCTTCATCCTACTCAATTTTAAGACAATAGAATAGCTGGCAGCCAGACATTCACGACATAAAGAATCCAACAAGTAATAAGTTATCGAGTCAATAAATCTCGAAGGAATAAAACGAATTTATTATGGCTAAAATTTTATTTAAACGCCTTCTTTTACTGGTAAAAAAAAAAGGTGAAAAAAAGAGTGTTACGTAAGTCTTGCTTCCGTCCCCCCTCTCCTCCCCCCCACCCCCTCACAAAATATATCAACGATAGCAAAATTATGTTTTCGACCTATCCCTGATGCGAAATCGCCCCTCCTAAAATTTCAGCCTGGATCCGCTAGTGACTCAATCCAGCTTCTACACA
>JAHWFP010119419.1:0-13686 GCA_023313725.1 Lithobius niger | reverse complement strand
GGCACAAGATCCTGGCAACTCCACGAAATCACGGTCTGTAACTCTTCAGACTTTGCATCAATCTAAAAACAACGAGTTTTCCTCTTCACATACCAGACAGCCATACCGTCATCGCATACTCTCTCTCTAGCCACAAAATTGCCTCGGGGAATGAACTCTAAAGAGTTCCATTTACGAATATTTGTTCAACAGTTGCGGCACTTCGATGATCGACCTATACGCCACGAGGCACATGCAATGCCAGACTTCCCCATTTCATCAGCCCAGTCCCCGACGATTGAACTTAGGCAGTGAACGCACTAATGATTTCTCGTAAGAACCTTTACAGCTACCTCTTCCTACTGTTCAGTGTTCAGCTTCTTTCTCAAGTCCTGCTGAGATTCGAATCAACTCACGGTCTCTTCCTCTTAATAGCTCCGAATTGGCCAGCAGTCCCATGGTGTCCTCAACCCCTGTGTCTCCTTTCTTATCGATGACCCAAGAAGCATGCCAGAACTTCCAGATCTACTGTCGCAACGAAGGGGAACCCAGTTCCACCCAAACACCAGCGCAGTGAACCTAGACGGGTGGTTAGTATCATCAGACTCATCAACAAGGCAGAAATTCTTGAAGAACAAGCTATCAGAAACACAAGCAAAGCCATTAGGGAATCAACCAACAAAATCTACAACAACCACTGGAAAAGGTGATTTCGTTGGTGTAACGGAAGGAAAATCAATCCCCCTTATGCCCGAGCTTTTGATCTTTTTCGCTGATGAATGTGAGTACATTTAGGTAGAAAAAAAACTCTGAACTTTTGCTGCTACGACGGGTGTATTTGTTTATCTGCTAAGAGCAGGCATGGGGCAAGGCAGCCCGATAGTTAACACGACCATTTCATCTCCAAGAGGTCCTGGGTTTCATCCTGACCTCAACCATCCCAGACATTTTCGGAAAGAGAAGGGCTCTGTGATGCCTCGTGCTCATGACGATTGTTGCATGTAAAAGATTCTAGGAATTTCCGATTGGAATTACCTAACAAAATTGTTCCTCTTTATTTCTGGTGCCATGGCTTCGGCTGGAAGCGCATCTAAACTACGGCTAACTGCATGCAGCATGTTTCTTTTTACTCAAATTCATTGTGGTCACCTTGCACAACAAAAACTGCATTTGGACCTAAAGAATCGAAGATTTCGATGTGTAAGTGACTCTAAAGAATTTGGATCGTTTCATGATGTATGGCTGCAGTAATGGTTAAGTTTCGCGTGTTATTTTTATTAAACCGAAATATCAGGAGTTTGTTTATGACATTGTTGGTTGGCCGAGCGAGTTGGCCGACGTCGAATAATCGAGCAAATTTGGAATTTTGTGCATCTGTTGTTTGTGCGTTTGTCAGTTTGGGACATGATAACTTTTGTAATTTTGTTCTGATTAGGGTGAAATTTCATGACAAGGCAGTTTTGACGTACGAAAGAAGAGAGTTCGAAGGTGAAATTCCTATCTCAAATATTTTAGCCCGACTTTTAACTGATCACAAGACTAGTGGCTTCGCGCTCTTCGTGAACAACTCAAAGACGTTTGCCGCAATTACGAATAAATACATCACAGTGAAAGTTCGTTTAGTGTGAAGAATGCAGAAAATAGTAACAAATAGTAAAAAAAAAACGATTGATGCCAGTTTCGCACTTTTTAAAAACAAAGTGACCACTTCTTTTATCAGTTCTACAGCAAATCTCGGGCGTGGTAGCAGTGCTATCTAGATGCGCTCGTAAATATCTGTGGTGGATTCTTTCGCTGAGCACTGGACATAAATCATATAGGTTTCTGCCCTGAGAACATAGAAAATGAACTAATGTATGATAGCAGCGAACGAGTAATAGTGATATTCAGAACTCAATTTTAGGCCAAGTTTTAATATTTTTACCAATATTTACAAATAATGTTTTCTGTCATGTCCTGGTTCCTTATACAGCAACAAGGAAATTAAGTTGTTCAAGGGAAAATTTGCATGACTCTTATTGCCCACGTGCGTGAGTAATCATGCGTTTAATGACTGGGATTTTCCTATAATTTGCGTAATAAACATCATAGTAGAACTGCAGCTGTTAATATCATTCTGTAACAGACTAAAATTCCAGCTAAACGCAAAATCTAAAGATAGCATGGACACTGATGCACGCATATGGGAATATTATGGGATTAGCAATCAATGATGCATGTGGCCCATTAACATCCTTTCGGGCTCAACACCCCAACCCTCAACTGAAAGTGTGTAGGCCAAACCATTTGACGGATAAAAAAGATTTGTGAAACTTATGTAAAGACGGCGTAAAATCATGTTAAAACGAAGTTTGTGCTGATTCTTAAAATCGTAAAAGTCTTTGCTTCCATGTCGCTTCCCTGTAAGACCCTGTTTCGCGACACTGGTTTAACCGCTTGAAAAATATCCCAACCTCATTCGTTTTCCTGTTTTTCTCTCGTGCAAGTAGGTTTTTCTAGATTCACTCTAACATACGCAAATGTTTCGAAAGTTATTTCGCGACGGATGCACGAAAATAGTGACAGACTACAGTCCTTTTAAAGCGAGAACTAAATCAAAATTTAATGTGTTGGTACGTGCCCGCAACCAGGGGCACATCCGGGAATTTTGTTTGGAAGGGACAAAAATAAGTCCCTCAGAGCCTTTCCTGTATAATCTGTAACATATGTGTTACTACACATGTGGGTTCTAACTTAGCAAGACCTCACATCATCAAGGTGTGGTTGGACAGAGTATAACGACTAGAGGAGTAGTTTAGAGCTAGGCAACAACTGGCTCGACCAGGAAACCCTTATAGCCTTTATTGTACATCAGACACCCTCTAGTGGGTGTGCATACAACTAAAGGAATAGAGGTGAGAGGCCACTTGAGGTAACCAACTTGAGGTGTTAATGAAAGTAGCTAACACTAGTTAGCAACACCTTACCTCATACACCACACAATCCATTTTCAGCAATCTAAGCCCATTATGTTGAAAAAGCCAGTTTCCAGAATTTTTCAGTAAATGTCTTACTTGTCTGATTTTACCAAATGTTATTCTTAGCTTGGGGTTTTGAGGTGGACTTCTACCGGTTAAAGCACCCCCCCCCCCCCCGTTGATACGCCGCTGATCGCAGCGTACTTGTGAAATTATCGGCATTTTAAGACAGATGTTGCGCCATTTGACAATAGTTCTTTAATGTCATCGTCTCATATCGTTAGATCATATAGCAAACCAAATTACGCACTAAAAAGTGCTTTCAAACAAACAGAGTCTCATAAAGCAACATGAGAAAATCTGGTAGGTTCCTGGCCCAGGCAACAAGTAAGAGCCTGGGAGAAATCTGACGCCATGCGAAGCGAGGTGGTGCAACAAACACGTCAATATTAATCACCGAACACTAAAACAGCCACTTCCGGATCGAGTGATATTTGCATTGTTGGCACGCTATCGCTTTAAATTTTCTTGTGTCTAGCCAGGGGCGAGTTGCTTCTAAATTGCGAATCTCAAAAATGACGCGGCTTTGATGTAATCGTTTCCCATGCGAACACATGGTAACGACTGCGTCATATTACGTCATAATCATCAAGGCTTAAAAGAACTTTTGAGCTACGACTTGACGACGTAATCTAAAAGCTAGAAATACAGTAAAATTTCAACATAGCGGCGACGGTGGCTCTGCCGAATGGTATGGAAACAGTCTAGGCGACGAGGAAAATTGTTACAAGAGTAATTCTTTTTCTTATTGCCACGGTTTGATAGAATAGCTAACATTTTTTCAAACGATTCTGTAAATACGTCGTCAAGTAGCAACACTTCTGTCATGCTAGTGGGTTCGCAACTTCTTGCAGCGAGAATGCGTTCTAAGACCTCAGGGCATACTTAGAAACGAAATAATTTTGATTTGCATTCTCGCAGAAAGAATTTAGGCACGATGGTTAAGGTGTTGTTGCTATGTAACAGCGCTATCTGATGAACCTATTTGCTTGTTGACTAAAATTCCTCTTAACAAAACAATTTTCCTTGTCCCTCAATCTGAGTTAAACTCTCATTCTATAGTCTTTTCGCTTGCCATATTAGACACTAACCTCCGCAAAAATACGTTTAACCGGGGTGCAAATGGTGAGCATATTTTTAAGCCTTATTTTTATGTATTTAATTGTCGCATAGCATTTTCCTCGTTCTTTATTTTTTAGTTTTATGTTTTACTGAAAAAAAATCTGATAGATATGGGAAAATGTTATTTGTTAAAGTAATACGTACCAAGGGTTTTCTGCTGTCCAGCTGGGTTTTTTATATTACGGTAGTAATAAAACAATAATGTAATATAATATAAAAAATCTGGTAATGTTCAAAATTGTGCCGGTTCAGCCATACAAGCATTAATTGCTTCAGCTGACATAAGACTCGTCAAAATTAACGTAAAAAAGTCGACATAATAATCCTGGAGGCCGGCTAAAATGAAGGCTAAAGGGAAAGCCAAAAGGAAAAGCAGAAGGTCAACAATCACTTCTCCCCTCCTCGCGCCCGCATTGCAATGCGCTCTTCCATTCTACCTGCATGCAAACAGGAGGCAAGCATGAGTGGTCGATCAATCTGACAAGTCGTCGAGAAGAATGCCGGAAAAATGTTCCCGGAAAATGTCCCGGGAAATGTGTCCGTAAACTTAATTCATGACCGTCCCCGTGCATAGTACGGGTTTCCTCTAGTAAATAAATAAAATTGTTAATTGTTGATAATTCGAGGCCACCATCAATATAGGTACAAAATGTCTCTTCTTTACATTATACCGAAATATCTTTTTGTTGTTGGAAGGGGGGGGGGGGAGGGGCAATTTTCGGTAATTCCCCGTCGGATATTTCGAGGATCTATAACATGCTACAATCGACACGAGCACGTGGTAACACAGAGCCCTTCACTTCCCGAAAATGCACTGAGTGGACGGTCAGGCTCGAACCTCTGGCGATGAAACAGTCGTGCTTACTGCCAGGCCGTTTGTCATGTCCGTGTACATAATTTTGTAATGGTCATTTCCCATGTCAATTTCCCAGGCCGTGTCCTATTGATGTAATACTGAAAAGGGCCAGGAAAGAGAACAATCACGTGTTTGGTGAAGAGTATGTTGGGGAAAGGGGAAGGATGGGGTGGTGAAAAGGATTTGATGATGGAGAGAGAAAACGATCATAAATTAGCGTTCGTTAAGCCGTAACTAAGTGACAGTGTATTGCATGTATTGTATTGCATTGCATGTGGAAGCGCGTTACTAAATGCAACCGGAAATGCCTGAACAATATATTTCTTCAATTTTTATCTTTTGTGAATTTTTTTTTGCCTGCGCCATTGTCTGTTTGTTAGCATAGGAATAGCAAGACGATAATAATTCCTTGAACGAAGCGAGACGACGCCAATGGTGCGAGCAAAGTGAGGTGTTGTCGTCGACAATATAATAATGTTGGGACAGTATTGGCGAAGTGTTGCCTTTTGCTTGCCTGGAGATTCATTACGTAGGTATTTTTTCCCTTTATTGTAACGTTCTGTGAAAATCTTCAAAGGCATGGAAGACAAAGTACTAAAGCCGTTTTTTTACTTGTACTTGGTTGGTGCGCCACTTCTACGTAAGAGGATTTTATTTGAATATTTTCTCTAAAGGTGGCAGTTTCAGCCACAGGGCACAAGAAATTCACTATAGGCTGTTTATCACCTGCTGTTAAACTTCTGAAACCCGATTTCCTATAGCAAACTTATTCAACATGATACGCGATGCTCGGTCAAAAACACTTGCCATTTCCTGGAAATTTGAGTTTACGTTTTTTTTTTTTTGCGGCCATTGACAGAACGGAAATCACGATCATTTCATTCAAGAATTGCTTTGCTGAAATCCAGACGTAAAATAATCCGTAGAGTGTACTTCTTCCTGCGGGGATTTCTAGGTAGGTGTTCGACGACAATAAATTCTAAGAATCCGACGTGACGTCAATGTGTCGTCCATTTTATCGTTAACCCGCTTTTAAGTGGACTTTAATTCGCTTGCTTTGCTTTGGGTCCAAACGCAATTTGTAATTGTAGCAAAGAGAAAACAAATAAAAGCTCTCCGTGAAATCTTTACAGCCATATTGCGAAATGCGTTCCTAAGTCCGAAGTCGAGGCTTACTCTGTCCAGCCTTTCTTCGTAGATATGTCGTCACGAAGTAAACTTAAACGGAAATAATTCAATACATTTGTATCGTTGCGGGTTGTTTTATAAAGGTCTTTATGAATCATTCAAACGTTTGTCTATTTTAACCCTAGAATCATAAAGAATTTGGCTTCAAATAACGAATTATTTTTGTTTAGGAAGGATTTCAAGTAACTGGTTGTAAAGTGGAACACATTACAGAAATGGCCTCCCCTCCCCGACGCCTTCTATTTGCGTTGGGCTCAAGTTTGGTTTGGCCCAAATTATTTAGAAACTACAAATTAAGCCGATTTTGTGCCAGGAGGAAATAAGCAGCAATGAAGGAAAAAGGGCCATCGAAAAAAGTTGTGCCTTGAGCAGCAGTTCTGTCTATTAATTGTCAATTATTCCTACAACATAAGTTCTTTATAGATGATGCCTGGTGTTGGATGCACCGGTAGAAAAATTGATTCCGTGAATGTGGGTTGCATCTCACTGTACTGTAATCAGTCTCCAGCTCTACTTTACCTTCAGACAGGTGGCGTTACAATCGCCACTCTTACTTGTCTGTAAGCACCTTAATCTGTTATTGTGGCATCCCTACGACGTCACTTCCTATTTGAACAAAAGGGGGCAGCATATGAAGTCGGCACTGCACTTCACCAGAACCTAACAACTACTAGTTATAAGCATTTTTCGTCAGGCACGCCGTGAGGGCCTAGCACTACAGCACTTCAGGCAAGTGTATTGTAAGTCCTTGCGGCGTGTAATTACTTTTTTTGAAATGGTATGGTTATGCTTAGTGAATATTTATGACATCAGTCTTGTTTCGTTTGCTTCGCTCACTCATTCAGCACATCCTGTTGCCCTTATGAGTAAGCCAGTAATCCCTTGCCTAGTTGCTGTGCTAGCATTTTTCAAGCTGTCTAAATACATCGTGTACGTGAGGCACAGAAAAATGTGAACGGCGCTCAGAAACCGCATGAAGGCTAGCCCCATACACATAGTGTTCAGTCTATGTCTTCTTTCAATTTTACGTTTAGCTAGAACTTTAATCTGTCTATTAATAGCTACAGTCCTACTGCATAATCTATGCATAATATATGTAGAATCTATATATAGGAAAGTCCCAGCCGTCAATCCTATGATTACTCATGCACATACGAGTCTGTCAATTCTTCCTCGAACAACTTAACTTCCTTTTCTTTTTTGCATTGTAAACAATCAAGAAGGGACAAAAATTATCAATAGTGAATGATGGTAAAAAACATATCTGCTAGTTATACGACTTAATTCTGAATATCACAATTACTCGGCCGTGCGAGAGATGCTACAATACATGTGTTTTCTAGTAATACAATTTAATTTGAATATTTTTCGAAACCACTTCACGTTTACGATTTCTTCCCAGTGCTCTGCGGACGAATCCAATACCGATCTTTAGAAGTGCGTTTTTAGATAGCTCTGCCACCACGTACGTGATTCGCTGTAGAAATGATAAAAGAATCGACCGCGTTATTTCAAAACGTGTGAAACTGACAGTAGTAGTATTTTTTCCCATTCGTAATAATTTTCGCTATTCTTCACACCAAAATAACTTCATTGTGTATTATCGTAAATGGCGTTGTGCTGCTTGGGGCCACTAGCATTATATATCGGATTCCTTACCGGCACTACTAAGAGTAGGATAGAATTTCATCAGAACTCTTTCTTTCATGCGTCAAAGCGCCCTTGTCATGAAATTTCAATCAAATCGGAACAATCGGAACCCTTATCATGTCTTTAACAGACAAACAAGACACCGAAAATCCAACAAATACCGCCATTAAAGAATAACCTCCTATTTACGGTTTAATAAAAAGAAGATTAAAAAATATGCCTTCTACATTTTGCTTTAACACTCTGTCATTATTACATTCTGCCGATTACAAATCGAAACCTTCGATTCTTTACGTTCAAATGAAACAGCAGAGGCTGAAACTTGCATCCTGATAATATAAAAGACAGGATTATTGAAAAATCATAGTAAACTCTACTTGTGATCATTGTTGATATTCTATCTAAAGGGCTAGTTTGAGCCCAAGAAGATGGCCCTGTAGTGCCTCGTGCTCATGTTGATTGTGGCATCCTGGGTTTTACGCTTGGAATTCTCCAGCAAAATTGCCCCTCTCTTCGTCGTTGGCCAGTTTGGGTTCGTACTCCCTAAAACAAATACAACAAAAAAGGGCTAGTGGGCGTTATCACCTAATTTCACGATCTATCCTCTTTTAACAACGGAAGCCCATAGGATTGCAACAATGGTTTTGGTGGAGGAGGCTTGAGATGGTGTGGAGAAGGACTGAGATGGAGGGTGAGGCTCACCAACAACTCTTCATTAAAGCACTATTGCTTGATTCGTAACACCCATCGCCCTTCTAGTAATGAAAACTCAACGACGGATACTCCTTCAACAAACAAGGAATAACAATGGTGTCAACAATGACACCTTTGTTGCACTGTGAAGCTTTCTGAGTAAAAGAACATAAGCACTATACGTTCTTTGGTGTGAGCGTTCTATTCCATTGTCGAACTGAGATAGTAGGCTGAATAGGTTATCAGCGGCTTTTCAAAGGGTTTTAGCGAGCGTTAACCGCACCCGGTCAGCTGCCCGACGAAGCCCTAAGGCCTTATGTCTGCAGCGGCTTTTCTAGGTGAGATACAACAATGACTTGGCCCTGCGAACCTCGACTTTATTGTGGCTCGGAAAGTAGCAGGTATCCTACACATATATACATCGCACGGAAAAAAATTATTGTGTCTGGTGCTGAAGGCTAGACCCCTAAGCCGCCGCCGTTAGCCACCGCAGCCGAATATATTTCGTAAGCCGAATCCCGGCCGGAAAAAATTCGGCTAGCCGTAAGCTGGCCACCGGAAAAAAATACGGCTAAGCCGAATCCAACAAGTTGCTTTACGTTGCAACGCTGGATGGCTCGCTTCGCATCACATACTAAAGATCAGATAGTTGTCAAAAATATGGCAGTCAATCACGAAAAGATTCGAATTTTGCTTGCTAATTGTTTGTCAAGCCAACCACGTTCCAAACAGGAGTTAGTTTGAATGCTTGACTCACAGTTGCAGCCGTGAATGGAAAGCAATGCTGGGCAACATAGCGTTTGGTGTTGTATCATAGTAACGCATCGACAGGCAACTTCGTCATCAATCACTCTTCAATGATTTCCATAATCTGAATGTCGACACAACGCGCTGTTGTTTTGTGGAGTCGGTTGTGGTGTCAGGCAGATGACCGGGTGCGGTTAACGTTCGCTAAAACCCTTTGACCCTTTGGTTGTTGTGTCTAGAATAACGTGTCTCATTATAGCTGGTTATTGTTCTGACAATAATGTCAGTGAGCTAGCTGACAAAACGAACAATTAACAAGAATGTTGGTATAAACTTGTCTTATCGGCCTGAAAACTGTAATAAATTTGTCAGTTGTGAATAAAGTGCTGTTTTAAGCAGAAACCAGACAGGAGCGCAAAACCATGCGATAATACTTTCTTAACTAGAGACCGTATACTGTAATCAAGCTAGGATCCAGTTTTAGGTATGTTATAGGCTATTGTATATATAGTTCTATCATATAAACAACAATGTAAAAATTTTTTTCAGCCTAAGCTTAGCCGAATCTCGGCCGACTAATCGTACCGCTGAATCTCTGCCGGAAAAATATCTGGCTGGCCGAATATAGCCGAATCTCGGCCGAATTTTTACGACAAGCCGGCCGTCCTTGAAAAAAAATTCGGCTTATGGGTCTACTGAAGGCTAACCTGGGAAAGACTTTGTAGCCTTTGAAAATTACTATTACAATGGTGACATCCATATAGAATGTACGTTAATGAGAATGTTGAGGGCTTATTTATTAGGAAAGGTTACCTCTTCTGGTATTCTGCTTATGTACAATAAACAATAAAATCTGTTCAAACAATAAATAAATAAAACAATACTATGGTCAAAACAGAAAACTCTTTAAAGCATGACAAAAAGTAAATCCGTGATTCCAAGATGGCAGGGAAAAATGTCGTCCGAAAAATAATTTTTTGACGTGCACTTTCTTCACGTTGATTAAAGTGAAGTCAAGCTAGTTACAAAAGTTATTTAGAATAAATTTTCTTCAAGAAAGGTCTTATCATATTTAGCATCATAGTAACTCTTCTGACTCATAATCACCATACATCCTGAGTAAACATTCTTGACTATGAACTGCTGCTGTTAACAGTCATAAACGGATCCAATCAGATTCAGATAAAAAGTATAGATAAGCTTTTCCCACAAGAGTAATAAAAATGTTTTAAGGTAATTTGGAGTCAATTTACATTCCTTGCCCCATGCTAGCACCACTCTTTCCGCAGGGGTTCAATCCGAGTCCGACGTTAAACTACACTGTTAAATAAATACAGATGCAAACGTATTTACGTTACCTTTCGGACTTAAATGTCAGTTTGCCTGAGCGGGGAATTGAACCCACAACCTTTGAAACCAATGACCGAAGTCTTACCACAGCCATATACTGACACGACCACGTCAGTTTATGGTTATGGCTTAGCGACTTCGGATTTTGGTTTCAAAGGTGTTGGGTTCACCTCCTCGCTCAGGCCGTCTAACACTTAAGTCCAAAAGTCAACGTAAATAGGTTTGCAACTGTATTTATTTAACACTTATCGGGCCCATTTGGCTTTCCGTCCTGTTTATACTATCGCTGCATTAGTTCTAATTAACATAAATGGAAATAATAAGGACCGGATAATACATTGGAAATATGATTTTTATCCCAAAAAGTGTAAGAAAGATACGTTAACATAATTAGAGACATGGCTTTATTTTTGTCTAAGGTGTAGGGTAATTAGTGCGAAGCATTTTATTAGACTTGTTGGAAATAAACATTACCACCTTCCTGTTGATCCTTTCTTTAGCTTTAATCAAACTACACCAGCAGCTAATGTTCACAATTGTTATCCTACTCAATCATCGGTTACAGGAAAAGAATGATGATTTTGAATTACATGGATACTTTATTGCATGATATGTTTGTAACAGTTTTTTGCAAAGCGTTTTATTTGTTTGTTCCGTTTGCAAACTGTTTTTCAACGTGTTATTTGTTGAGTTAGGGAAAAAACGTGGGCATCTTTTTTGTCGGCCATCTTGAAATTATGGACTTATTTTATTTACACTCCCCTTCTTGTATTACTTTGTATGAATCTTAAAGCACTTCGTTGTGGAAAAAAAAAGTCCTTTTTATGCCGGTCAGACGCCATTATATTGGAACGCATACCAAGACCACTAAAAGTAGGATGCTAAACTAACTGTAGATTATGCTAAAGTGTTGTCATTCTTGTTGAAATATACATCTCAACTTTCCACTTTTCATCTCATCATGATTACATGGGTTATCCTAATTATATAATTACCACAGCAGCAGTTTAAAGTCAGGAATTGTTATACACAAATACACTATTTCGTGAAGCGTGAAGTAACAAGACATATTCGCTTTAAATAACAATTTTGATTACAGCGATTACTGAAACACTAAATAAAAATAGTGACTTTTTGAAAAAAATGTAATTCTGACTAATGATTGTAACTGGTTTGTCAACGTGATCATTGCTATTGTCGTTACACGTAAAATTAAAAAGTTCTTTTTGTACGCAATTTTGTGCTGCCATCTTGCCATCAACAAATTTTTGTGCATCCTTTCAAAAATACACGTGTACAGCAGAACATACGTGCTAAATGAATCTTTTTTTTATTATCAATTGCCGAATCCACGTTGCATTTTTAGTGTGCACCAGCTTCACTACATTCGACAACGACATTCTAATTCACATTTCCGTCCATAGCCACACTTTGATGTGTTTTGTAAAACATTAGGGTTATCTCCACAAATGGGAATAAAGTCCTTTTCCCGAAAAGATGTTACATTTACACAAAACTTCAAACTGAACCCAGTAGCGCCAAAAAAACCCCGGGAAGGAACAAGAAAAAAAACCCCATTATTTACAACCGCTATAAATATCACCAATCGCCGGTGCATACGTGCGGTCGCCGCATTTGCGGTTTGGTTTACGTGCCATCTATTGGATACTGCACACGTACCTGAGTCGACGTTGCGTTACCGCCTGCCGCTCGCCCGCCGCTCGTGCGGTCGTTTTGCACCGCAATTCCCCCGTCAACGCAGCGGTACCGCAGCGTTAAAAAAACGCAATTGCGTCTCTGAGTACCTTGGGTGACTTGAGCGGTGCAAACGTACGCCGTTTACCGCAAAAGCGTTATCGAAAATGGCGTCCATTTTCGAAGAAATAGACATGGAATTGTTTATTGGGGGAGTAAAGAACTACCCTGAAATACGAAATGTTGCTGAAGAAATAATTGAAGACTCATTGGGAAGTAATTAAAGAACCTTACCGAATTTTTTAGTTACTCTGCAAAAGATGTATAACATTTTCACCTAGTACGTCTTAAATTAGTACATCAATGTACCAAAATTCGTCGCATTGGTTTTAAAATATATTTTTTGTTCACGAGGTAGGCGAAAAAAGCAACATCGTCTCATTGGTTTCATACTATAATATTTTGTACGCGAGGTTAGGGAACCGAACGCGCACAAACGTCACCGAAGCGGCACCGCAGCGTCAACGCGCGTTAATAAAACGCACGTGTGCATTGATTGGATGCGTCACCGCAGCGGCGCCGCAGTGTTCAGAAAACGCACGTGTGCACCGGCGCTAATGCAATTCAATCAAACTAGTTCAGTAACATACGCCGGTCTAGCTGATTGATTCTACTCGTCTGTAATAGTCATCATTATTGAAGCAATAGTGTTTGTTTCGAATTGTAAGAGCGCATATCCGTTCTCATTGTCGGCTGCTCGCCCTTTTTCTTTGTTACCGTGGCAAGAATGAGCCCGCTCGCCCTCTTGCTTATTGTTGAAGCTTCGTTTGTTTAATCCTCCCTAATAATGCCTCATCAAGTCTGCTCACATCTTTAAGTCTGCTCCTAAGCTAAATATATATTAATTCT
The DNA here is from genome assembly GCA_023313725.1 of Lithobius niger. Classification (NCBI taxonomy): domain Eukaryota; kingdom Metazoa; phylum Arthropoda; class Chilopoda; order Lithobiomorpha; family Lithobiidae; genus Lithobius; species Lithobius niger. Next base: position 480 of record JAHWFP010119419.1, on the reverse strand, counting down.
CGTGAAACAACAATAACTCTTCCGTCCATCATATACAAGCACCCAGATTCAATTGGAATGACCAAAATATACATGAGTTAGTTCTACCAAGTACACAAGTAAAATTTGTTAAATAAATAAAAGATTCGCCCACATAAACTGCCCACAGTAACTTCCAAATCAATATCAAAACATTTCTGATGAAAAGAAAAAAATAATAATATCAACGGTAAAAAAATATTTAAAAAAAAACTATGAGATTGCAAAACAAACAAAAAAAGAAGAGACATCATGTAAGAAATAACAAAAATACTGAAAAACGGAAACGATGGGGCACAAAGTAATGAATGGTTGAGCCGTTCAAAAAACTATTTTCAATCACGAAAACATTAGCCTAGTTAATCCCACCGGTCACAAAGGAAGAAAAAAGAAGAAAACGCATATTTTAGGATTTTTAAATGTTTTGATGCCATTTTAGGTTGACTTTAAAACTCGAAAGTG
>JAHWFP010119418.1:0-13809 GCA_023313725.1 Lithobius niger | reverse complement strand
TCAAAAAAAAGGTGATAAAAAAGACGACTTTTTTTTCCAAGTGCCGCCCTCCCCCCCCCCCCCCCGAAAGTCTGCTTAGTTCAATGCTCATTTAGTACCTCACTCCTTTGGCTGTTTAGGGGCCTCCGTGCACATAACGAAAATACTCACGGCATATGTAGCAACGCGCACTTGGCCGCAGCGGCCACAGGGCGACCATACCTTCTCCAGGTTCATTTTTCACCACGTTATTGAGAATTATCAATGAAAAACGGACGTGGCCGCTTGGCACGTCGCCGTGTTTTTTGGCCGCAACGACCACTGGCCACGCGACCTGGCCGCTCAGTGCGCGAGCGCCCTTAAAGCGTAGATTGAATTCTCTCCCGATACACCCCCTACGAAGTCTACACCAAAGTCTGATCTGACGAAATTACTGCATTTCAAGGATTACGATTGTTTTTTTTCATATTAGTTTTGAGGCGGGCAGGATTTTCGGCACCCTTTCCCATTCCCACAGCCTCACATAACCCCACGTCCTTAGGACTGGGCCATGACTTGCCTCAATTGCTTTTTTTTCCGTATGTGTACAAAAAATAGCCCCGGGGGGGGGGGGGTGACGGAGCTGTCGGGTGGGGAAGGGAAGTAATTCACTGTTGTTCTTCATCGAGAAAAAGTTAAAGTGTATATGAATAGTGTCAAAGTCTTCGGAACCCATCGAATTTTGTAAAACATGTGTGTGTAATTTTCAGCTAAACTTGCACACACTTTTTTCTAGGTCTGTCTGAAATATGTTTATTTTAAGCCACTTGGTATTATAGTGTGCAAACTCTCATTTTGTTCTCCCATTTTTTTTTGGGCTGTGTCTGAGCAAAGAGTTCCAGGTTCGTAAAAATCCAGACTATGAGAAATCTTATTAAAACCCAAATCGCATCGAAGTGCACTTAAACCAGTCAGTGTTAGGCGGGGCCATATCTCGAAAACCAGCACACGACGTTTCTTTTACTTGAATTAAATTTAACCACAAATGTTGCAAAAATATGTTTACATCCTCAGAATCTGCTGTAATCAAAACGTTGAATCAGTTTGAACTGAAGGTGCATGGCAAAAAAAAAAACATGAAAAAAAATTAGCCTGGAAGAAACAACCGAAGGAAGAAATGCGGTGGGAAAACAGCTAAAGGAAAAAGCCGAATTGTTTGTCCATATTTTGTTGTAGTTTTTCGTTTTGTTTTTGTTTCATGTTAGGTCAGGTCTTAGGTCAGTTGCCCTGGGCCGTATTTCACCAGAAAACTTTTTTTCTGCAGCTTTTTTGACTGTGGCTTCTTTTACTGACTTTTTTCCAGGCCTTTTTTCTGCGGCTTTATTCCTAGATTCAAACTGTGATACCCTGCGACAGGACACAAAGGATTTTCTATTGCCGTTCGGAAATATACAATACCTGAAAATTTGTAGCATTCTTCCCTGAAGCATGCTTCTCTCGCTGGAGTTTTAAAGCTGTGAAGAGACTGCTAGCTGCATAACCCACCCTGCGCATGCGCGAGGATCTTCTACAAAAGCATTCGGGTGAGACCGACCGGCCATTTTTCCCCTCCAACGGTGGTTTATTTTTCGTGAATTGGACGTGAATACAATTTCTTTGGCAACGTTGTTTAGATTTATCGTGCTACACTAGTGTGTGTTTAGGCATACACGTCAGTATACACGTTGTCATTGTCCGAACTTTGGCTGTCCAATGAGAAACGATGCCGACAATACTAACAATGGTTATAACAATATTTTCGTACTCCCACGCCCTCCCACGCCATCCCCGTTACAAAAAAAAGGGGAGGGGGTTTCAAAGGGTTTTAGCGAGCATTAACCGCACCCATCCCCGTACACCCGTAGGCTCCCAACCATAAAAGGTACGCAGTTCGTATAATACTGCAGCCATTCGTCCAATTTCATAAGCTGGAAGGGTTCCCGTTATGTCGGTATCGATGAATAATCGCCCTATGGAAATTAACATGGGGATGAGCGGACTAAAATGAGCTAGAGCTAGCTAGCTAGCTACACATTTTCAACGTTATTGAGGGTCAGATTTTGCATTGAAAGCAGCTTAGCTGGCATTCCTACACGAGTTAATTTTTGTCAGGTGTCTTATTGCTCTTGATTTCAACACAATTTAAGCAACACAATTTTTGTACCGCATTATTATTTTTTTGCAAGTACCTGAAATGTGCCCAACTATGCTACAAGATATAAGACACTGACGATATGGCTCCGCGCTACAATGGTTTACAACCTCGACAATTGAATTTATGTAATGTTTGTTGTGATGATTGTTGCCTAACAAAAGATACCTAGATTTTCCTACGCAAAAAAAACAATCTTCAGCTGGCCTAGGCTGGGGGACTGGCAAAATTAAGTTAGTCAAAGAATGTGGTTATGATGAATGGCTCACATAATATTTCAAGGAAAAACGCTGTGCCAATAGTCGGAGCTATGCGCATTACGATCCCCCTATTGACAAATGGGCGTAGCTGGGAGGTTGCAGTATCATGACCAATTTTGGGGATTTCTTGAAAGGTCTTCTTCGAAGCTTATTAACGGAATAATCCAAACTTTCAATATCTTGGAATTGGAAATAGATGTAAATTTTACGGGTGTGTTGAGTGTTTGGGTTTGCGGGGAGCGTAGGGTATAAATAAATATGCCCACACAACCACTGCTATTCATCTTCAGCGATATGAAACGTTATGACAGACATCGTCAGTTATCACTCTGGCTCAACTTTTGAAGAAAAGAGGCTAGAGTCATAGTTTATTTTATTTTTAACTATATCAAGGATTGAAGTCGTCATGGTGATTAGAAAGAGAGAGTGAATAACTGGTGAGCAGGTTCATAAGAACTTAAAAGTTCAAATTCTTACGAGCCTGCTCACCAGTTATCCACTCTCTCTTTCTAATCACCATGACGACTTTCCTTTTAAAACCGACAAATTATTTACCTGCGTTTACCCAGTACAGGGTGGTCCACAAAAAACTGATGACCCAACATAGTCAGCATCCCCTCAGAACCAGGATAGGACAGAAATCAAATCTAATGAAATGGGAAGATTTGTCCTCTTCTGGTTCTGAGGGGTGCTAACTAGAAAAGTTGGACCGTCAAGTTTTTTGTGGTACCCTGTATTTTTTATTTCAAGCTGTTTAACATATCTCTTCGAATCACCATGATTTTCTTTTAAAACAATTTATGCAGCAACTTTTATTTTAAGCCACAATTCGATTATTTTTAACAGCAAGGTAACTCTTCTCGCCGAACCTACCTGTACCGTACGATTTTATGCTGTACAAAAAACAAAATAGTGGCTGCGTACACAGCCAACGTACATGAGAGGCTTTCAACAAGGGTTTTTAAGATGGTGGGCTTGTGACGATAAAGTTCTTTGGGCTAGAGTCTTTCAACGAAGGTTCATGAGGAAACCGGCTTTCGACGAAAGTTCTCTAGTGTGAGAGGCTTTCAACAAAGAGATCTGACGATCGGTCTGTTGGACGAGGCACGTTCGTAGGGATCGGCCGATATGAGTTTTTACCGATCCGATCCGATACCGATGAAGAGGAAATCGATAACATCCGATCCGATGCAATACCGATGACGATAATAATAAAAAAAAATAAAACTGGACTAAAAATTTAATTTCCATACAAATGCAACTTAGTTTCTGGTTTCACATGGGATCCTACCAACTGCTGTGATTATCCAAAAAGTTCTTTGCAGCAATAACAGCAATTTTACTCTTATTCCTACTTGTGGATTCAGTGCTTTCATCTTCTAGTTAGATTTTAAGTTGGCCGATGTAAAACTTAAAGAGTGGCAGAACCATCAAGTGCTACATTTGCATTACAAACTGAGTAAATAGCTTTGCTTTTCTCAATTGGTTCTTGCTTTTGCTGCACTTTGTGTCAGTTTTGTGTGGGAAAAGGTTGCATTTCTTGGGATAACGAATATCTGTATCGGAAGCCTTACAGTGGTCCGATACCGATATGGCAAAAACCCCGATAAATACAGATTATACCGATACCAATATAAATATCGGACTATCCCTAGCATATTTCCACTGACGAATTAGCGTGTCGGGTACAGTTCACTGTTGGGCCAGATGCTTGATCTTGACGTGGCGTGGTGAGCTTCTAGGTGAAGCTTCTTCATGACGTGTTCACGCGACAGTGGTGAGCGGACGGCTGCCTCGTGTTGGATGCAGAGGCAAGGAGGCCAGCCGAGAATAGGGTGGCGGGACGGTTCCTGCTTGACAGAAACTGGGAGGCTTTGACGTAGGCTTCAAAAGAAACTTTCGATGATCTACGGTAAGGTTGCAGGTGGTGACGAGGGTTGAAAGCTTAGGTACCAATGGCAGGTGGAGGACAGCAGGCTTGATGAAACGGGAGAGACATAACTGCCATCGAATTCAGTCGGTCCATGAAGTTATCATCTACGAAAGATTTGGGCAAAAGTCGAAGACGATGGGACGCCATCTTGGAAGGATTCAATGGGTGCGTCTCGTAGGTGGTGCGACTTCGGCATGTTACAGGCGAAAGAAGATGCGACGCCATCTTGAACTTTCAGCGAAAGCTTAGGTGAGAAAATACGTCATCTTGGACTTTCTACGAAAACTTGGGTGAGAAGATATGAAGCCATCTTGGACTTCCTACGAAAGCTTGGGTGAGAAGATACGAAGGCATATTGGACTTACAATGAAAGCTTCTTGTTCCGAGTCTTCTGCGAGGCGATAGTTGCTAGCTGCCGTTTTCAAGAGACAAAAGATGGGCTGGGTAATAAAGAGTGATGAGTCTTCGGCACGAGTTTGAGGAAAAGAGATGCCCATCAGGCTGGGCCGTCTGCTTTTATAGGAAGGCTGCGCATGGTGACGCATGCGCCGTGGGGTTGTGCACTGGCCGGATCAAGAGAGCGAAAAACCTCAAGACAGATTCGGAGCATCCAGGAACCGAATGCAATAAAATTTACTGGTAGTACCGACGACTAGAAACTAAAACTTACCAGGGGCACCTGGTTGAAGTTTGTTTTTATTGCCTAAATGAAAATATTCTTTACCTGTCTTTTATTGTTAGCAATTCCTTCCTATTTGTGGCTTAATCAATAGCGATGAAAAATTGACTTCTCTACTGGGCTCCCAGCTCTCCTTCTTTGCGCCAGCACAGGCCTCAGTATATAAATGTTCAAGTCGAGGCAATTATCATCTTTCTTCCTTTCAAGAAAACTTGGTTTCGAGAGGGGAGACCAGGCGGGTAACGGTAATGTATATTTTCATTTAGGCAATAAAAACAAACTTCCACCAGGTGCCACTGGTAAGTTTTAGTTTTTGTTGTTGCCATGAATATCCATTACCTGTCTTTTTTTTTGTTAGCAAGACCTCGTCAAAAAATGGAGGAGGGACCAACGTTAACGAGTACCCGTGCTGCGACCCGGCGACCCCAGAATGCCAGATTCTGTGATCCGACCGTCGGTCCGAGGTGGATCAACAATAATTGAAGAAGCTCCGGATGATGGTCCGGTGCCCGGTGCATCACACGAGGGAACTGGGAGGAAGACCGAGAGTCGGAAGACGGTCGGGTTCTGGGTCCAAGGAATAAGCCGAGTTCATAAGAGAAATTACAAACCACATTACCTCGCGGTGATCATTGTCTGGGCGGGTTTGAGATGACGGTGATCTTGGAAGACGGATGGCGACTGGAAGTAGTGTAGTGTGGAGGCAAACTCCTGAACAAGGAACTGTAGTGTGGAACATGGGACCGATGTGGTAACCGTGAAGATGGGGGTCAGTAGGTGTGACGTGTTCATGTCGGTGTCGTGTGGCTGAAAAAGAGCACAATTGACGAAGGGCTTCTTATTACTGTTGTTGACGTTATCTTGAAGAACAGGTTTTATTATGTTGTCGAAGGTGAAGAGTTCCCAGGTACCGGTAGCGCAGTAGCCCAAGCGAGATGCCTATCGAAAGGAATGCAAGGGCACTCCCTGAAGGTTGACACATTGGTGGTTTGTCAGTAGGTGTAGAAGGTAGGACCGGAGGCACCGAGACAGGTGTCAAAAGTAGTGATGAGGCGAAGACGTCTGGTTGTGGTAGAATTGCAGGAACTGATGGCTAAAGGTACTGGTGACCGTGAAAACGATGGTGGAGGAACCATAATTGTAGAACCTGGTGAAGAAGAGGAAAACCGGTGTTGGTAGTCACTGGTTGTTCCGAATAGTACTGTCGGTGTTGAGGCCGGAGGAAGGGCAGGTGGGGACCGTGGGGACCCACTGGAGACCAAGGTAAAGATGGGCGATGCCCTCTTATCAATTGTCGGCATATTCCAAAGAGAGCAGGCCTGGTGGGGCCCATAGTGGCACTGTTGATGAGGGCTGGTACACCACTTCTTACATTGCTGGATGGAAGTAGTCTTGAAGATCAGGTCATATAGAGGAACCTTGTGTAGACTTGTGACGCTCTCCTCCATTTCGAACGAAGAAGGTCAGAAGGGCCAAAGAAGAGGGGCTATATCGCCATAGGAACAAGATGTAGATTTACTGCGGTGTAGTAGTGAAAGAATCGTTGACAGGCCAGTAGCTGAGCTGTAGAGCGATGTGGAACAACACTGCGGTTCCCTTGAATGTCTTGAATAGGCCTATGGGCCCGGGGAACTGAGATCCGGGGTGCGGGGACCGTGGACCGAGGCATAAGATAATGTCGGTGGTTTACCTAAAGAGGCGGTTCGAGGAGACAGAAGACAGAAGGCAAGAATTGTCGGCGAACGTAAATGTTTCATTGTACAACTACAGTTCCCTTGGGCGTCCTTAGCAGACCCAAGTGTCTGGGGAACCATGAACTGAGGTTCAAGGGGACCGTGGACCGAGGTTGAAGGAAACGACGAGTCAAGGACCGAATGGAGGATCCAAGTGATAACAGCTAGGATTTTGTTAACAAGAGACAGGCGACCGGCGGCAGGAGTTGCCGATGAATGTACTCAGGAATGAATCCAGGAGTTGCAGAGGAACTCGTCGTGCCGACAGATGGTCACAGGAAGAAGACACTGGTAGATTGACACTGGTAGATGAAGGAGTTCTGACCGAGAACACAGGGAACCGAAAGTGGATCACAGGAAACGGCACCGGGCCCAGCCTCGGTCTGGGTCCGAATACTTAGCCGCGGTGCCCTGTAAACAAACAGAAGATGCATTGATCATGGAAAGCGTAGGAGACCGAGTGTCAGGCCTCAGGGACTAAGGTGGAAACGTGTTGACGACGCATCTAACTACAGGAGTGTCGGATGACCAGAGGCATCTTGAATGGTGTGTTGCGGTTACCATGGTTCCTTTTAACAGGGTCGTGGGTCGTGGAAGCGTGGGCAGAGACCAAAGAGAACTGCAGACAGGTATCCTGTTGTGGAAGAAGGTTCGTCAAAGATGCAACGACAGGTGAAGAGGTCTTGATGTCCAAATGCTGTGGTCAAAACGAAAGGACAGTGAAGGTCGCAAGCAGGCGTAAGCCTCAAATGTGACGAATGTGAAATGTTGACCGAAGGTCAAGAGTAGTACAAAAGGCCTCTAAGCGCCAAATGAGAAGAATACGGAGAGCTGGAGAGAGCGACCACATGCCATGGAAGCTAGAGAAGGAAGATGAGACACAGTTCCATGCCAATGCCTTTATAGGAGTGCGTCACGCATGCGCTTATCAAGGCTACCGAGCTGCCAGGCATAGGCTTATGAGGATTTCTTCTGTAGGGGAGATCGCATTACGAGAAGGAATGCTATAAATTGCAGGTGGGCATATAGAAATTATGATAATGGTAAGCACGCATTCATTTGTAATAAGGTTAGAACTTATTTTTGTACAGAAAACAATTTATTATGAAAATAAGGTGAACATTATGTTCGATAGGAATTTCCCATCAAGTGCTTACGACATACAAACCCAATCTATCAAATACACAATATTGAACTCTCACCTACTAAAACTAAATAGGCTGTTTAGTAATTTTGGTAAGGCTATACTGAGAACTTAACTTTCTGTAAGTGAACTGATATCGCTCAATGGTGAACAGTCAAGTTTTTGTAAAAGCAAAAGTTCATTAGTAAACTTTGATGGCTTGATAGGGTGAGCAGTCCGCATTCCTAGGCTACCTGGTAACAAATTCCTTTTGAACAATAATAGTTCATAAAGATACAGCAGAAAGTGGTGATGCAAGATTTGGTGGTTTTCCTCTCCTGAATTTTTACCAGTTACCGGGGGTCCCACATGTCATACAATACTTTGATTTTATCGAAAAGTCATAAAATTGTCACAAAATTTTGTTTTGTTTCATAAATATCAAAAAACATAAGAAATTTGCAGAAAATGCTGTAAAATAATTCACACTAAGAGGATGAACTTTTCACAAGTGGCCCATACGGAAGCCAAGATTTCTAAAAACGCCTTTGTTTATGAGGGATAAATGGCCTCCCCATCTCCCATCTTGTAATGTTTACAAGATTGTAAGCCGGGAAAAGAACACAATGTCACAATCGGAAGAACTACTATTCCTCTTGAATTTCGGTTGTTTAAGCTGTGTAAAGGATGTTAAATACTCATTTGCTGTTCCGACCACCTTCATCGAAAACAAATTACAGTTCCAAGGCTACATCAGTGTCAGTGCCATTCACTCGGGGGAACTTGTCGATGGAATAACTAGGAACAGGGAACACTAAGAGGGGGTTGGGGAGGAGGAGGTCCCTCATCAGGTGACAGTGTCGTATTCAAAAGAGGCTTCTGCACTGTCTTCCTAAGCAGATCTTCAGGTTCAGGGACTTCTGTGGTAAGAAAAAACACCTTGCTGTAGCACATGGTGGAATGGTGGAGGGGAGTGGTGTATTGGATTCTGTGCATGTCTTGTAAATGTGGTTACATTGGCGAGACTAAATGCAACTCCTGGTAGGGATCAAGGAACATCTAGGAGTCATGAGAAAGAGAAAAGCCATTAATGGAATTACCATGCATCTGAATGTTAATCCTGGGGATGTCATCGATTGGGAAGCTGCTACAGTTCATCAATCCAACTCTTCCAGTGAGTCCCAACTGAGGGGGCTTGAATCCCTTGGCCACGAGGCATTTTCAGACACAGAGGGCGGCCTCACTTATAAACATCTCCAGCCCTGCCTATGGGGAAAATAGGACAACTGATTCCACCAGACTTCTCAGACCTCAACCACCTGAGGAAAAACCAACTCAACTACCATACAGATCAGTGGTACACGAGTCGACATGGCTGATTTGACTGGCACCGACACTGATGTGACCTTCAAACTGTAATTTGTTTTTGTGCTTCTGATAAAGGTGGTCGGAACAACAAATGTGTATTTAATATCCTGTGCACAGCTTCAACCACCGAAAATTCAAGAGAAATAGTAGTTCTTCCGATTGTGACATTCGGTACCTTCCTAAAGCACTAAACAGAACGAACCAAACGCACCACTGTTGGTGACAGTTCAGCTCATTTCCTATTATAGCCGTGTTGATTTGGCTTGCTTACGTCAACCATCGTCAGCGATTAGTCCGTTTCTGACAATCGCGCATGCTCAAAAGCTCCACCACTGGCAATCCCCACAACCACCTCCCCGAGATGGTTTGCAATTTGGCATTGCTCGCGCCTGGTCACATCCATTAGCCTAGCCTGGTCCCATCAATTAGCAACGTCTGGTCACGTTAAACATACGACTAACGAGTGCTCTGTTGAGCTTGTTGATTTTGCTGAGCTGTGATTGCAGTTTCGGAAGGTACTAAACCACTGGGACTAAGCACAAAATAGGAGCGGCCAGGAAATAAACAACTCCGCGAGCGTCACTACCAACAATATTTTATAGTAACAATAATAAGAAGGGCACCAATTTTTCCAAGGACAAAAATTGCACTTTTCACTACAAACAAACACTGCTCACGTACTATAACTCTAAGTCCGATCATCTTCCCATTAGGTTCAATTTTAACTGTACACTTGATTTGTTCAAGCAACACAACAAACACCCCACTTAACGTCCAACAAAAGCACGTTTTTATACTTTAAATATAAAAAAGTGACCGTATATCGCTAAACCAGTATTTGATGGATAGAACTATATCACTGCATTCGCCGATACAACCGGCCTTTTCTTTGGGAATTTACACGCGAATCATAAAAAGTATTACCTATTTAGTAACTACAAACCTCCTTCTACCAAACCGATACATTTATTTTTAAATTGTCGTACTAATTTAGCTGTGCGATGGCGGAAAAGCCATCGGCAACGCAAAACAACCATTACACCTCCAATGCCACCGCCATGGCTATACAATCCCAGAATGCATAGCGCCAATGCGATACACACTTCTATCTAACTAAACTTCCCTCACATTCGTCATATTTACATTAACTCTCATATCAAAACAAATTCTACAATAAAGCAGTAATACATAAAAATAAATAACGTGTTAAATCATAGATATTCCTTTTTTGTTAATTAGATGGCATTGCCAGCCATTCAACCAATCAGAAGAGTGTTTAGATAAAAGTCCGTACGCATTGGCGCCATGCATTCTGGGATTGCGTAACGATGGCGGTGATCAGGGAGCTTGGATTATACGTAGCTTTGATAGGGTGGCCCCACTTGGTGAACACGTCTGAGCTATAGCACAGCTATTTCTCGTGGTAAGGTATACACGAGTGAGATTCAGTTAGTGACGTTTTTGCTCCCAAACCAATCCTCGAAGCAGACGACGCTTGGTTTTTCGAAACCAACAAAAAGGTTTGCTTTATAATAACTAGCCAGTAGTTTTTAACGAAATTAATGAATAATTATGAAATATCTGATCGCTCAATCTTTGCTGAACGTTAAATTACACATTATTACAACAAAACGAAAAATTCTAACCAGCTAACACGAGACGAGAGTAGCTGACGTAGTTGCGTTGCAACCAAAACAATGACATGTGTTTACGATGGTCGCTTGTGACGGTGCTTTCCTTCTGATAACAAACGTTGCGATTTTCAGTCGCATTGTCGATTGTACTGGTAGGTTATTGCACTTTAAAACAATTTAAGCAATTGGAGCGGTCCGGCTTACGTTTGATGATGCGTACTCGTTCGGTTGTTAGTCCAATTTTGTGTCGAATCATCGGAAAAATCAAAAGCCAATAAGATGCAAGAATCGGTAAAATGGCACGAAAAATGGGAGCAGAAACGTCAGATAGAGGTGGGCGCGGGTCGGGTAAACCGCGGTTCGGTGCGGTTCGGGTCGGTTCCGGGTCGGGTCGGTTCCAAAAAAAAAAATTACTGCGGTTATGGGTAGCTGCGGGTCTAAAAAATAAAATTACGAGCGGTTCCGGGTAAACCGCGGGTAACCCGCAGCTAAAATAAATACCCGCTGATAACCGCGTGTCGTAGAAAATGCGGAACTATCGTGGCTATTTTCTTTTTTTCCTTGATTCTCCTTCAAGGTCAATTGAGGTAGAAGCTGCAAGACCCGAAACCGAAGCTTCAGTGAGTGCGCCGTCAACGGCAAATCAAACAAACCGTACAGACTGCAAATGCCTGCAGGCTTGAGGAGGAGAAAGGGACGCACGCGGTCAAGAATTTTGGCAATTCCTTATTTCCTTATCTTATTATTACAATCCTTTAACTTCCTTGTACCGTTAAATTTACAACTGTAAGGTTCCAAGGACGGGGAATTCTTAACAAAGAAGGGATGGCTTGCAAAATGCCTTCGTCTTTTTTGCTCAACTGAAACCTAATAGGGCCAAATAAAAAAATAAAAAAAAAAAAACAGAAAATTGTGTCGATTTATACGAGTTTATCCGTGAAACAAAAAAAAACTACGGAAAATGATACGTACACATATTGGAGGGAAAGAAAGTGTGAAAATCGTTTCCCAGGTGAAAGTTTTTTTTACGCCTGGTGAAATTGAGTAGAGGCAACTGACGCAGCCAACCTCAGTGGGAAAGGGGTGTGTCTGTGTGTGTGTGTGTGGGGGGGGGGGGGGTTCTATGAATTGTTTATTGCTTGCATACGTACATGAGAAGTGGGAGACAATTTTAAAATGACACCACACCTAATTTGGACACACTTAAATTCCCCCACTCCCAAATCTTAGGCTTATAGGTACATAATAGCATCAGGACCGAAAATGTCTGTAGGCCGAATTACAAGTAGCTCAAAAAGGTCCTCGAGGATCATGCCCCCCCCCCTTCCCCCACAAATATAAATTCCTAGATCCGCCCCTGCCTAACAAGAACGAACACATTAAACACCGACAGAGTATTCAGTATTTCCTCAGCTTTTTTTTCCGTGCATGCAGTTTGCTCTCCCTTTTGAGAGACGCCCTATGCCCAAAGCAGTGGCGTTGGGTGTGTGTGTGGGGAGGGGGGGGGGGCGTGCGCATTGCTCATTTCATTTTCGGAGTAATGCCCTGTTTTGCTCTCTTTTGTGAAAATAAATGCCCTCAATGTGCTCACATCTTCTGCGGCGGTGTCTGAGGCTCGTAAAAGACATTAAAAATAAAAAAGTAGAATGGGCAAAACAAGGCTTTTTACCTGGAGAATAAAATCTGGACGGAACGTCTGTGCACAAAAAGAAAATGGAAATCACACCAGGGAAAGATATTTGATGAAGAAGAAAAGTCGGGGTGGGGGGGGGAGGTTGTATCCTATAAAAGTCATTCCCTGTAAAACTCGTTTCGTGCCTGGTGATATTCGAGTCTAGGCAACAGACCTGACCTAACCTATACCTAAATCAATTTTTGTTCTCTTCGGCTTTTTTTTCCTTTGGTTTTCTTTTTTTTTTAACTTCGTTTGTATTTTTATCCCCAGGGCTTTTTTTTTTTGCATGCATATATAGTCCCGGTCCAGAAAAACCACTGAGATACGCAATGTGAGAATGTAACTGTAACCTAAACTGGCACGAAAGACAATTTTTTTTTTCATTATTATTTTGCTATTACCACCCGCTTGGGGCCCTCCTCACGATAATTTGAGGCCTTTCTTAGTCAGTCTTTATTTTATCAACTGCATGCAAATACGGTTTGTTTCGTTTTTAAGGAAAAAAAAATTTAATATTCTTTCGGTTCGGTTGTTTTTTTTTTAATAAGACAGCAGATTCAAATGTACAAATTCGCCACAAGAAGACGTCTAAACAGCGTAGTTCAACGACTAAATCAAGTGGTTTTTTTTGTATTATTGCACTATTGAGCTTTTTAATTAGGTCCTCTTGCTGTTCTGTTATTTTTTTTATACGGAGCACGAACCCAAATTTGGTTATCTGCCTCACGTCGATGAGGGCCAATTAGCTTAAATTTAAATTAACAATAATTTTGTAATAATTAATCTTGTTAATAATAAGCTACATTACTAATTTGTGCTTTGTTACAAATTGAATTGTTGACACATTTTGCTCCAACCAAGCTCCAACATGGCGCGACCAGTAAGGTTGGCGTTGTTGGAGATGAAGAAGTCGGGACTCCTGACTCAGAGAGAGATCACCAGTGGAGTTGTATCAGTGGGAAAGTACCGTGAAGTGTGGAAGATAGCAGAAGGCTTGGGTCTAGACGAGTTGGACTGGAATTTGTACGGCATAGTTGCAAGGGAAGGTGAGGAAGATTTAGAGTTGGGACTATTGACTCAGGATGTAAACAATGAAGGGTCAAACAATGCTAACAATTTAGGGGTGACCAGTGTTGCAAACGAAGCGGACAGTCAGGAGGCTCAGCATGCAGGATTAAGAGGAACAGTGACTGACGGTATTTATCGTCGTGGGGCAACCGGGCCTTCTTCAAAGGCATCCTATGTGGAAGCTTTA
>JAHWFP010119417.1:0-14224 GCA_023313725.1 Lithobius niger | reverse complement strand
TGACTTAACAAATGCACGTACAACAACTGACAAACCAAAATTCAAATTCGCCGATGATCTGAAGATTGGTGATGAGGTTTTGGATGAAACTGGCTCCAAATTCCTTTCTTCCCAGATTGGCACAGTGACTGAGTGGTCGGAATGTTGGGAATTACCACTCGCTACATCAAAATGCTGTACGTTTCATGTTGGCCGACAGCACTTAAAACATTCGTACTATCTGGCTAATTGCAAGCTGCATTCAGTGCAATACATTAAAGATCTGGGCATCAATTTCAACTTTGACCTTAAGTCATCCATCCACTGTAGGCTGATAACTACTTCAGCCTTTGCCAGACTTGCAATTGTTAAGAGGTGGTTTGTGTCCTCGAATAGGCATACGTTGGTTTGGGCTTTCAAGGTATATGTGCGACCACTGCTGGAGTATGCGAGTCCAGTGTGGTCGCCTTACCTCCTTCAGGACATTGATAAGTTAGAATCTGTCCAACGGTATTTTACGCGTTCATTGCGTGGCCTGCGCAACAGTTCTCCTGGCCAACGTCTGAGGTTACTTGGCCTCGAACCACGAGTTGAGGCGCTTGAAGGCCGACCTAATGTTGACATTTAAAGTTCTTCATGGTCTGTTGCCTGTGGAATTGCCTTTTTTTGACTTCTGCACTACGGATATTACTAGGGGCCACTCTATGAAACTGAGGGTTCCGAAGTGCAACTTGGACTGTCGAAAATTTTTTTTTGCAAGTCGGGTAGTGGCTCCTTGGAATTCCCTCTCCGAGGCTGCAGTCTCTGCTCCATCTCTGAGTGTCTTTCGTCGGGAGTTGAATTGTACTGACCTCTCGAGTTTTCTGAAAAGATCATATCTGTGATGCCGCATTGCACTTTAGTGGGACCAGTGTCAGAGAATGCCCCCGCAACCCTTCTGGATCCTTCCCCCCTAAATGGGGGAAAACCTTTATTATTATTATTATTATTAACTAGGCTAAGATCGACCACGATAACCACAATTGGTGAGAAATTCTCTAACTAAATACCCCTAGATATTGGAAATATCTAGATAGATATTGGAAATCAAGAGATAGATAGGTATTGAAAATCAACAATAGATATCTATCAACAGATAGATAGATATTGGAAATCAACAAATTTGGTCACCAGTCGTTTTTTTTTTGGTGGGGTGGGGTTTAATGGCGCGTCGACACCTAGGTCATTAGCACCCGCATCAGTCACAGTGCAGTGGTGCAGGTTGTCACTGCACCACACATTGCAGAGATTTTACACAAACCCCAAATCTAGAGCTTAACACATGTCTATACATCCTGCTAAAATTTAAAAATCCCGGACAGTAGGATAGACTTATCACCCAATTAGCACGCCATGTCTTGCAGAATGTGGACACGTCGACGAATACCATCAAGATGGTGACAATCAACAATCAAGTGACGAACCGTAAGTAGCGGTTGACACGAATGATATTCAGGAAGGATAACTCCCCTCAAAAGGAAGCAACAAGTTAGGTTGGTGTGACCAATACGCAAACGGTTTGCACCACTTCTTTCCGGCGACTACGGCGACAACCCGAACGCCATTCCTGGACAGTGCCTTTAATAGCCGTCTTCATTGTTCCACAAGGATTGCCAAGAAACGAGCAATCTCAGACATATAGCTGAAAACGCGTCCGATGGAACAAGGCAAAGATCACAATCAAGGGGATGAAAAAGGATCCTTTCGCTGCAGCATCAGCGTGTTCATTCCCAGCTATCCAGACATGACCCGGGATACAACAGAAAATTAGTTTTCCGAGAACGCAGAGCTTGGTTTCGTGTTTTGGCCCATGACACTCAATTGTGCTATTTATTGGCAGATAATTTCCCTCGGTGCTTCGCAGTTGTGAAATCAACGTCTGCCTAAATAGCAGTCATGAGTTCGGTGAAAATTTAATGGGGAACTTTTGGTGGTTCTTGCAGAACTAGTGTACTTTCCTGATGGCGGTATAGTGTTATTCTTCTTGATTCTTCGTGATGTTGACAATAAGCCACTGTAAATGGCTGTTGCCGATCTTTCGAGTGTTGTAAGCAGCTTGTTACTTTAGTTCGACTGTTTGCAATGAAAAGCAGACAAGTGGAAATAAACAACAGCAACGACCAGACTGAAAAAAAATAAGATACTTCCCTTCAAAATACTTTGGTTCAATAAGCTAAAATTCAATCTTCTACAGCTATATGACCTAACGTATCAACGGCTGATTAAACGAAACAAAATACAAGTTGCCAGAAGCAAATATAGAAGAAAAAAATATCACGGAGGAAATAAATAAATAACTAAAACACCAACACAAAACCAAGGCTTTCATTTTACAGTAAGTGGAAAACACGTCGAGGAGAATATCTTAAAACTGGGGGTAATATTTCTGTTGATAGGAACCTTTCATAACAAAACATACACTGTACATTACGTACATGTGATGAGAGAGCTGCATCTGACACAACCGAAATATGTGTAATAGGCCTTAGCTGGTACATTACATTTGGAGTCTATGTTGGAGGAATGCCGAATAACATTACTTTATTAATGGTATCTTAATAAAACGATATATCATATATCATGGCGATTATCATTGTTTAGATTGTCGGCCAATACAGCACAGTTCACGAAATGTCGGTTGATGGCAGTGACATGCAGCGCTCTGCGTGGTCTGCATATGGCAGTGATGCGCAGTGTTCTTTAGAATAAACAGATTAGCTTTCTACCTAGATTGCTTTAGTGTAAATTCATACCACATTTTTAAAAAGTTGAAATGTTTTACAGAAAATACCTTATTTTTCACGGTATTCTTAATTTTGGATGAACATCAAAACAATGCGGTAAATAACGGCGCGTGACAAAACAGCAATGTTACAACAGCGAGATAACAGTACAGCGCACGACTCAACAGCACGCAACAAAACAGCACAACGACATAACAGCGTGATGACAAAATAGCTTCGGATAAAACGGCGTGCGACAAAACAGCACAAAACATTGTTAAAAAATGATGACTTTTCGAGCATTGTCAATGATGCTGTCCTGAGATCAGGTAGTGCTTCACAATTCTACACACCTACCACCGTTTGGAGGAAGAGGGATAATTAGTTGCTTGCGGACGCTTGTTCTGTCTTACTAAGGCACAAAGAATATTTTGGCAAAAAGTTGTTTTAAAACGGGATGTTCTGGGCTTTGGGTACAAAATAACAATTTTGAAGTAAAAAGTTTGGCCAACATTACAGTATTCAGTTGCAGAGTTATAGAAAAATGACTGGTCGAAAACAGGTAGGGAAAGTGAAAGGGATGAACACGGAAAAACGACTCGCCAATAAAAATAAGTAAAACTAACACACTGGATAAAATCAAATATGATTTTTGTAGGAAGAGTGTATAAGGCAGTCGAGCATCAGTTCCCCGTTATCATAATGTTCAACTATATTTGTAATTAGTTTGTTTTTATTTACCCGTCTTTACTGCCTTAGTGTCTGTGCTATTCTATTGTCTTCTTATAGGCAGTTAGAATTAAAAGTAACTTTTTTTGGCCTTAATTTTGGCCTAACTAAGTAATACAGAAGCAGTACCCGAATGCAGAAAATCCCCCCCCCCAACCCCACCTCCCCCATCAGCACATAAAAATTGGTTTTAGTTGAGTGTACAAATTGTGGAACACTAGTTTTGTACTTTGATCTGAGGACAGCACTTACAATTTTCAAAATGCTAACGTTTTTACACAACTTTGTCGCACGATGTTTTATCCATGCTATTTTGTCATCGCGCTGTTATGTCATTGTGCTGGTTTGTTGCGTGAAGTTGTGTCGTACGCCGTGTTGTCATCATGCTCTTATGCCGTCGCTGTTTTGTCTTGCGCTGTTGTTTCCACGCTGTTTTTACGGGATACCATTAATTTTTCATACACTGGTCCACAGTATGCCCAAAAGTAGTTAACATAATGCCCAAAAGTAGTTAACACATTGAAGCTACACGTGGAGGAAATTGTTTGTTATTACGACATCCGTTTGCTCACATTAAGGAGAAATCAACTAATAAGAAGCAGCATACCTCTATTACGGTTGAGCAAAATCTTGCCATTTAGTGTCTCTTCCAAATATTCGTCATCCAACGTTGGGGCTGACGGTTCCGGTGGATACATTCCTCTGCTCTTGTCTACAGCCCGGCTGTCGGCACCCGCAAACCTGAAATATTTACAAAACTGCTGTCCGTTAAGTGGGAAAGAGTATTACTGGATGTGCTTGGCACTGATCGTTTTTAAACTCTTTCATTGCCAAATGACAACAGAAATAATCACTGGGAAGTAAGTAAGAAACCCTGAACGACTTTGGTCACTAGCTAGGACATTCAGCACAACAATTAGCTTTTTCTATGCATCTGAAAGCATTGTATCCTGAAAACTAATGCTGTCTGACGTGTTTTTTTTCCTGTGGTGTCAATTGTCCAGCATGAGTATGTTTTATTTACTCTTATGCATCGAGTAAAAGTTTTAATTTCTGTATTTTTTATTTGATACATGTGGAAGATTACTTGTAGTTTTAAAGTAATTTTATTGTTTTAGGATTTTGTAAACGGAAAAGGCTACCAGGGCTTAAGTATAGTGATGGATAAAGGCTCATTTTTATGCGTAGTTTCCCTGCTGGTGACTGCAGGAATCACAACGTTTATTTGTTCAGTTCCCGGTTTGCAGGTCCAAACAAGATGGTAAACACTAAACCCAACAACGAAGGACACAATTTTCTGAGAGGTCCTGGAGAATCAAAGCGCAACAAACAAAACATAGCCCATAGATAATGCTGTTCTCTACGGCTAAGCTGATGGTTAGCTGAAATATGCAACTAAAATTTTACAGATGGTAATTTACACACTCTTAAGCCCCAACCAGAAAATTTGAAGCGAAGTGTTGTGTCACTACGTCCCTACTAGGTCAAATTTTGCTGCACTCAAATAGCTAGTGTGGCTTTTAACAATGGCAACAATTCAGACGGATATTCCCACTTCGCTAATTGCGACATGAAGTAGGATTCACGAGGCATGATAGCTTCTATTTATGTCAACAACAAAACAATCCTACTGCAGTATGAAATGGTGGACTGATTTCTGAAAGCCAGCATTCGATGGTTTGTTTTCGATTGGACAAACCCGATTTGGGCGCCATGTTGGATTTTAATTCTGGCAGCAAAGTACTGTAGTATGTTTGATCATAACCATTGTAAGCTGTTCTATGAGAGAGAATAGATACATTTCGGAAATAGCGGGCAATGACAATTTTGTAGGAATGTTTAAAATTACTGTTGTACTATACCTTTGCTGTTATGCACAATAAACATTTAACTATTTAGGTATTGCTGCGATTATTTAGTATAAACTGGAAACTCATCGTAAGTAATGATAAATTAGCAAGTAATTTTTGGCCAGCAATATGTATAAATGCACCCTTACGTCTAGAATATGTTCTTTCACCGAGACGGTTGAAACAGAAAATAGAACAAGGGAAACAAAACAACACCAGCTGGTTAAATAGTTTCAGTTGTTCTTGAAAATTCATTGCGAAATTATCGTGTAATCAGTAAAATTAATAACGTTCCACAATGCATTGATTACTGAATTTTCTGTGTATTCAGTAAAATTCATTACATGTCATGTTGTGTAATCCAGAGGTTCAAGTCTCTACATGTTTTGACGTGACTTGCTACAAGTTTTGACGTTACACATATACCTAAACCGTGTTTGGTAAAAGTTGTACTACTGCTAGGAAATTGTTGCGTATGGTATGCATAACAGTGGGCACTTTCATAAACTCATCGAACAATCAGGGCTGACGCCCCACCGCCTCAAAGTAGTTCGTAACTGGGGCTTCAGCGTTGAGTTGTTTGATGAGTTATGAAAGCGCCCAGTCCCAGTCCCAGTGCCCAGTGCCCAATTGATCCCCAGATCTCAGGCATGATGGATCTAATATGAAGTTATGGCTAATGTTTGGCTTAGGTTTAAGTTGAAGTTAAGAGCAAGATCAGCCATTCATTACTTGACAATCCACTTATTAACCGACTATTTGCATACACTCTGTACTCGACCCATTTTCATAAACCACAATTGTGAAATTTTAGCATAATATTAGGCATAGCTAAAATTAATGAGATTTTTGCGTAGTCCACATTGGAGGTTTGCTACGCTCCCAACCGAGGCCATGATACCAGAATACGAGAGGGACAATTTTGTTAGGTAATTCTAATTGGAAGTTCCTACGATCTCTTACGTATGCCACAGTCGACATGAGCACGAGACATCATAGGGCCCTGTGCTTCACGAAAATGCCAGGGCTGGCTAAAGTGGGGTACGAACTACGGATGGCTTGCACAAGACAATCGCCCTAACCATCGGACTACTTCTAGGGAATAAAATTTTTTAAGCGGTCTCACATCCTCTCGGATCGAAGACCAAGCCCTTAACAACTCGGCTGTAATTTACTCACTTCGCTACGGTTCCCAGAGACCGTCATGAAGCTTGGCTTTCATCAGCGGACTTAGTCGTTCGTCGTCTTGGGTAAAAATATGTTCTGGCGTAGATGAGGTTCACGCAAATTTTAACATACCATTTCCCATAACTTTAAAAATTATTAGGACTTTTGGCCAGTGATCTGTTACGGATTTTGTTTTCCCACCTTTAAAAACAATACAAAAATATGTTCGTTCGGTTTGTTTACCTGTCCGAATTTCATACATGAATCTCTATCATTGCCGACAGACAGAAATACGTACAAACTAATCGAAACAGTCCATTTATTAACTTCTGAAATGGACAAGTGAACCTGACCGTAGATTTAAAAGTTGGCTAGATATAGCATGTTACTTCTCCCAGTTCTACACAGAACCCTAGCAGTATGTTGCGGCTATTAATAAATCTGATAATGCTTTGCTTTCGTGCTGCGTGGAAGGCAAAAGCATTACCAGAGGCATTAGTAGCCGCAAGTACCGCTAGGGCTCCACGTAGGAATTGAAGAAGTAAGATGATGTATCTAGTTTTTAACGGATCGTCACATACATCTGCATCTGCAGATCATCAAATTTGTAGTAGATTATGAAATATCTAATTAAAGCAATAGATTTAGCCCAAAATAATAAACAAATAAATCTAGATACCCATCAACAGCATTTCAGGAACAATCAGCATCAGCCGAAGTCATTGTTTCATAACAGCGGTAGTGCCCTTGAACTAGCTTATTTCAGGCCACTACGGGTAAAAATAATAATGCGGTATAAAAGCTGGAATTTGGTAAAAGTTGAGAGCAGTAACCCCATCTGGCAAGCAATGCGAGACAGCTTTGTATTGGCTTTCAATCCGAAATCTGATTTTGTATAACGTTTGAAAAAGTTTGGCCAGCTTTGTCCTTCCCCCGCCCCAACATACATACACACACATTGCACAGTTCCATCCCACTGACTAACTCTTCAAAGATTACAAGAAAAACTTGAACATTGCTACAGAGAGTATAGCTGTGTTAATATTAAAAAATATTTTTAAATTACCGAAAAACGGTTCCTAAATGTGGCAGAAAAATACACCATTTCTCCTTCAGACTTGGCAACCCCTACCTTTTTCATAACTTCGCGGCGCCATGGTGAAGCGTGTCGTGGGGTTTCCTCGTTTTATTTAATGGTAGTTCTGTCCACTACGCTACTCCACTCAGTACGCACTGCACCCCCCCCCATACCAGCCCTGCAACGGATGATTTTCCGCTTGCTTGATGATGGAATGTTGTTTCATTTCTAAACCTCGCATTTTATGATTTTTCTTATGACTTTATGTATCATTTGCTTGCGTTAATGCATCTTACAGTGCTACAGCGCTACATTTTTTTTCCACGCATTAGACAGAAACAAAAACGTATTACACTTCTGAGTGCATGTATAGTCTGTACTGCATGACGATTTTTTGTAAATATCCGTAAAGAATAAAATTTCAGTAATAAAGCAAAACACAGTTGGATTCTATACATGACATCAAATGGGGAGAAAAAACATGTATTACGAAACAGTTTCGACCTGTAATATTAGCCTTACTGTGCAGATGGCGGCATACGAGCTGCTAAGATTTGCTGTCTGTTGTTGGCAGATGGCAACCGACGATCCCTAACACACGGTTCGTACACCCCCCATTCGTTGTCCGGGGAACTATCGTTGGAGGTGCTCGATTCGGTGCCATGGTACAATAAATCTGGAACTAAAGAGGTAAAAGTAATATTTGAATCGCTTTACTCTTCTCTTATAAATAATTAAAACAGTCAAAACATTAGGAAATAGACAATGAATAACAAATAATGGCGGCAGTGTACAAATTAGCACGAAATTTCAGTTTCATTTAATTAACGGTGTCACGTGCATGTTCATTCGGAATCCGATAAGCCTATTAATGAAATTTTACTTTGCTTTAACTTAGACCTCCGACAAAAAGAACACACAATCGGCCCGCTCACGATTTAGGTCTGGCTCATGAAATTAGCCAAACGCATTGTTACGGGAGGGATTCAAACATCTCTACGCTTGCTTTGGATGCCACGACTCTGACAACTCGGATGCTAATACTAAAGTTTGTTCCACATTATGTTTGCAGGAAACTGACTGTGTGACACCACGTGTCCTTGCACTATACGAGTGCAAAAACAAGTGGATGTCCACCTGTAAACGCCGCACAGGTACTATTAAAGTTTACGAGTGGAATATTTACGTGTTTTTGCACTCGTAGTGGAAGGAAACGTGACGTCAAACAGTCAGTTTCCTGCAAACATAATGTGGAACAAACTATAACTTTGTTGAGGTTCCCTGGAAACCTTCATAAGGTTCATATTGTGGTGTGGAACTTCTAGCATTGTTATAGGGGGGGGGGGGGGGAAACCATTCCAAATGACAACGAAATTAGCGTTGAAACTTTTTGCATGGTTCATCGCTCCGTGCTAATGTTTAAGTCCAGGTTAAGCACTAAAACATTACCAGGTTAAACTTTTGGTGAAATGTTGTTGGTTTTGCTGTTTGGGCTAGAATTAGAGCACCACTGTCTCGTCTTGCCCCTCTGCATTTGGCACCGAGAAAGACAACATTCGAAATGCATTGGTTCTCACATCCATTCCGGAATGCGAAAAGATTCTAGAAATTTCCTTGCAAAATTGTGCCTCTTCGCGAGATAACCACTGGCAATTGAAAGTGACGTTAAACTCACAGCTTTGACTTTATTTATTTATTCAAGGGGATGCTTATTTGCATAATGGTAGCATTATTGCGTAAAGTCATGTCATACTTAGGGGGTCAGCCGACTAGAAGAAACTTACATTATTCGGTGATGGATTAAGTAATTGGAATGTTTTGTTATTCTTTTAGACTTAGTAAACATCGATGAAACCAAGTAAGCAAAGAGTAATTCATTTGTGTGTCATAACTGTTTAGAGGAAATTTCGGGAAACTTTGTAACAATCTATATGAGCAGAAATAGATGCTCTACCTAAATGCCCTGCAATCCACGGTAGGTTGAAAAGAGAAGCCCAAAGTGCACAACCCGACGTTTCGAGCTGACTTCAGCTCATCATCAAGGGAATAAAAAAAGAATACCCTTAAAATTGCATAACCGACAGCCGAAGAAAGGCAAAATTGCCTAATGCAATAAAGTAGTGACATTTGCGCCATATTGGCTCCATATTGGTTAGAGGTCATAACTGCAAGGTGCACTACATAAAAATGGAGGGAAAAACAACAGAAGGGCGGATTTCTTAGGCTTAAAGTACCCATGGGTATAACCTATACATATTCGCACAAGGCTTAACCTTGTACAGTTCCGGCAGAAAGTAAATTTACAAACGTAATGTCGTTATGGCGAAAAAAAGCATTGTTGCATTATGGCATTGTTGAACCTGAGAAAATATCGTTCATGACCAGGAGTGGTTAACGCTCGTTAAACCCTTTGAAACCCTTTGAATATCGTGCATCAGCAGACACCAAGGCACGTGCATGCCTTTGTTGACGCTTGTCTCACTATCAGGGCCGGTTTTAAGCTTTTGCCGCCTGTAGGCCCAACCATAATGCCGCTCTTCAATGTCCCAAAATTTCACCTCCCCTAGACTCTTACGAAATATTTAATTTTTTCCCCCCCCCCCCCCCCCCTAGCACCTTTCTTAATTTGTATATTGGTTTGCGACGTTGCCCTTTGAACTTAAATTAAGAAATTTTAGGGATTTGCTTACTAGGGTCTTGTCACTTTCTTTCCGTGTTTCCCTCTGTTTTGGTATGCGCACCGCTTAGTTTTACTCGCTCATGGCTACTCATTTTTTTTCGCTACTTGAACCAACCTAACACAAAGTAGCCATGCAATGAAAAGTTCGTAAATAACGGTTTACGTTTTAAATAAAAGGTCAGTAGGCCCGACTCACGTACAGCACCTATCCTGCATCCCATCAGTACTGATACCGCATTGAGTTGATGGAGAAAAAATGTTGAATTGTTATACCCTGAACAATTCGCAGATATTTTTGAAAAAATGAGTCTTTGTCAACCTCAAAATCGGTTAACATGATACTGTATCGTTACTGATGTGTAAATCATTACAGACATGTATTGCACAAGATAGCAACAACTTATTTATAGCGTCATCTCTTGACAAGATGCGGTATCTCGTAACGTTTTTAGACTGATCTGAAGTTAGCTTAATTCTAACAATGGATGGCACCAGCATTTGGTTAATCAATTATCATGAAAGGCGCAGCGGCCGCAAAACTCGCGCCAGCTTTTCTCACGTACAATTGTGTTTAAGCCGTCAAGCCGCCCCTAAAAAAGTGCCGCTATAGGCCCGGGTCTCTCGGGCCTACTTATAAATCCGGCCCTGCTCACTATAACAATAATTTTGTGTTTTGTACATTTACTTTCTGCCGGAACTGTACCTCTGTGCATCGCCTTACAGGACCCACAGGTTCATATTCATCTGCCCTCTAATGACAACAAATTTAAAGAGTGCTTAAGCACTCCTCAGTGAGTTCTCTGGTACCAAATTTCTACATCAGAGTACCATAGAAATAACTGACACACTCACCACCAGGGAAAACTGAATAAAACCGTTAACTGCACTCAATAGCCACCACCTCTTCTTGTGCTTTTACCACAAAGAGGTTAATCTCCACTTCCTCTTTTTTATTTTTTTAAATGTTTAAATTCTTTTTTTTTTGTTTTTTTTTTTGCTTAGTAGTTCGGATTGTTGTTTTGACTTAGGCAATTATGGCTGCATTCGGCTGTCTCTTATTCAATTTTAACTGTGTTGTATTTTTTTCCCTTGATAATGAGTTGGAGTCAGCTCGAAACGTCGGCTGTATTGACATCGTGTACTTTGGGGTTCTCTTTTCAACATATTTCGTTTCAATGCTTACATTTTCCTAATCTGCAATCCACGGCACGGATCATAGTTGTACTACCAGATCGGCCACCTGCCTGCCCCTACCCCCCCCCACCCCACCCCTTCCCCGCAGCCCGCCCGCCATCAAATCCTGACTATTTACATTATGCATAGCCATCCAGCAAGTGGCATTGGAGCATTCCGCTTAGCGAAAAATTCACCACTTTTAGGCGACATTTTTAGCAGCGTTCTCTGTGGTTCAAGAAATTATTTTTTATCGCTTAGATTTGAAATTAATACAGATTTGCTGTTTACCTAAGTTACTAAACAGGATGGAAAGCCAAATGGGCTCAATAAGGGTGAAATAAATACGGATGCGAACCTATTTACGTTGCCTTTTGGACTTAAATGCCAGACTGCTTGAGCCGGGAATTGAACATACGACCTTAGAAACCAAAGCCCGAGGTCCTACCGCTGAGCCAGTAGGACGTGTCAGTAGGCCGTGTCAGTATGGCTCAGCGGTAGGACCTCGACCTTTGGCTTTAAAGGTTGTCGGTTCAAATCTCCGCCCAAGCAGCCTGACATTTAAGTTCATTAGGCAACGTAAATAAGTTTGCATCGTATTCATTTATCCCAAGTAAGTCGAAGTAAGTAAATGGTATGAAGCAACAATGAAAATCACCTGCACAAAGAACTGGTAAAGTTATAACTGAACAAAAATACGGCTTCGTGTTTTAGAAAAAAAGCATTAGAGCTCGTATCACCATAATCACAGCTGTGAAGGAACACGAATAAAAACGGATTAGAATTCACTGGAACGCAACGAACTATAATTTGAACTCCAATTCCAGGGATCAAGGAAGGTTTTTGCTCAGTGGTTATGTCAGAAAGTGAAAGCAGTTTGTGTTGTTTGTGTGCGTGTGTATGTTTATGTGCACTAATTTGGGTATTGCACAGGCTTTTTTTTATATTTGTCTGTGGTTGTTGTTTTATATTTTTAATATGTTTCCTGTGAGAGGCTATATGTGTATTTTGTGTGCATTTATAATTTGTGAAACAAGCATACTCCTAATTAAGGCAGTTTTTATTGCCTGTCTTTGTGTATGTATTTTTCATCCTTTGTAGGCATTTTGCTGTTTACGGCGTCTGTTTGTACGTGTCTTAGATTTTCTTTCTGGTTCATGTGCACGTGTATGTTGTATTTTGTGTGCGTATTTGTGTCAAGTATTCAACCGTTTTGTTTGTTTGATTAGTGATGTACATGAATACGTGTGCATGGAGACTGGCATGTCATAATCCCTGTTCTCTGAAAATGGAGTTCAAATTAAAGTTCCTTACATTTGAGTGAACTCTAATCCGTTTTTATTCGTGTACCTTCACAGCTGTGAGTATGGGGATACGAGCGCTAATGCCATTTTGTTTAGTTAATTTGTTGGCTTTTTTCGCCTCCGTTTTATTGTAATTGCTACGGTATGGTCTATCATGTGTACGGTATGTCCACTGCATACCCAATTTTGTTTGCAAAAAAAAGAAATATTAGAAGTGCGTATTTCTGTTCAGGATCTGCCCAAGTTTTATCCCATGATTGTTATTTGAGGGCAACACACTAGTGTTTGTCTAGAGTTAGCATGTAACAGCTGATGGGTAGCTGATTCTGCATTGTTGCAAGCAGATGCAGTGTTATGGCAAACAGTTGCGGAAACAATTCAACTAGCTTCCCGAAGCCTGCATTGAAGAAGTAAATAAATCATTCAGTCATGTTGGCCGTCCAATTTTGAGGCTTTCCAACATATGGTTTAAAACTGAAAGAGTAAAGCGAAAACCAAGGCCATTTCATTTTGGTTCTCGACAACGATTGAATATATTTAATGGAGCCGCAGCCAACGCCAATTCCAACTGTTTTATTGAGACCTTGGCCCTAGGCCACGCGCCGGCCTTAAGATCTAGCACAACGATACAAAGATACAAAGATGCAAAGATGCAAAGATACAAAGAAACCACAACCACATGAAAGACACTACCACGACAATGTTACTTTCCCCGTGCCCAGCATCGTTGCATCTTGTTCGAGTGAACTACAATCCGATATTGTGCGCCTCGCCTATTGTTGCCCCATTGTTACATGTTGCAGCATTGCATTCTGGGCCTCCGCCCAGAATTCTCGTGCGCAAACGAACTCTAATAAGCACTGCCCGCCGGCCGTCCTAATTTAAAATATAAAATTACGGTGCACATCGTTTAATGCGAGTCACCTTTAAGGAAACGAGCCTTGCTAAATCCTACTCTAGGGGCGTTCTTAGTTGAGATTAAAGAGAAATAGGCTGTAAAAATGAAAACGGTCCACGATCGTCAAATCTGAATGGTGAGTGAACAGTAAACCAATTTTTGATAGTGTACTCGTGACACTTACTGTTCTTTACTACAGAAACAGATGGACAAGTTGTGCAATTATTTATTGCCAATATCATATTTAGTTCAGAACCACTGTAAACTAAGTTCAAACTCATTGTGCAAAATTGCTAGACGATATTGCGATATTCCAACTCAATCAATTTGTGACTTTATTGTCTGTTAGCACCAATATACCAGTTATTCTTCAGGGAAAATATGATTCAAATGCACAAGTGCGAGTGCACAGACAATTTCTAGAAGATCAATACTCCGGATGCGTTACCGTTCGTTTCCAGGTTCAGTGGTGCCATCTGTCGCTGCTCCGGAGAAACAGAATAGTATGACGCTCTCTGTTTGTCGGATGGCTTTGTTTCTGTTCCTTTAGTTGGACTCGAGTATTCTGTCACAGGATACCGATATTTTGAGTCTGTTAAAAAAA